>RAOV01000022.1:640565-776749 GCA_009806015.1 Neurospora sp. CHS-2018b
GGGGGGGGGGGGGGGGGGGGGGGGATGGGGATGAAGGGGGAAATATACCCGGTTGACAACAATGAGGGCGATGTTGTTTGTGACCTGGTGACCTGGTGACCTGGTGACCTGGTGACCTGGTGACTCGGTGACCTTGTGACCTGGTGGATGGGGTTGGAGGGGCTGTGTGTTCGGCTCGGCTTGGTTGCGCCGTGGTGTTGACTGATGAGGAGGGCTGCGTTCGGCATATCACTTTGTTGGAATTTGATGGAGCTGTGGTCTGAAGCTACGAGTTGCTACGATGGAGGGACTTAAGACGGTCTGGTCTATACAGACTCAGGCTACGACACTTGTTCTTGAGTTACGACGGGCTTCACCACACACCGGACAACATCACATCACGACATGGTCTCATCGACGGCGGCGTGTTTAAGGGCCATTTCAGGTAACGGTCATCTAGCAGCAGCAGCAGCAGCAGCCAGACAGCAGCAACTAGCCTAGCCAACGTCACACCAGTCGATTGGGTCTACAGGTCACTTCAGTTCGGGACATATATCATCCAAGCGTGCCGTCCCAAACTGTGTATCACTATTGTACTTTACATGTCAAGTCAAGCAAAACAACATCACCCATTCCACATCACACAAGATAGCTGTATCCGCGTTGATAACCTTATCCACGGTATTCTCTAAAAGACTACCTAACCTTGAGCCGAAGCATGAGAAAAAAAACCAAACGCCCTGAACCGCGGTTCCTTTTAACCGTGTTACAAACGCCGTTATAATGCAGTTACTCATCATGACCCCTTCCTTATCTTTGATATTAACCCTGTTTTTTTCCTACCGCCTGTCCGCGCCTATGATAAGGATCGACTGGCACCCTATTGCTCGCTCCTGCGTGAATCCATTCCCCTACTGGTAAATATTACCACAATCGCAGCAGACGTAGAACAGTTTCTGAAATTAACGTTTGTTAACGCATGACTCTGATGAGACTCCCACTCTTCTCTCAGGGTAAAGTCTTACCATTCCGGTTTCCGAAGTACGCTGCTGTGACTGGAAAAAGACGGCTTCCGGGTGGTGGCAGGCAGGGCATTCCTTGATCGCTCTTGGGAGCTAGATAGCAAACGAAAGAAGAAAAGAAGAGATTAGTCTCGATGCAAGCCCAAAGCAAATGACAAGAAATGGCCAAATCCAGGCTATCGCCTCTCGACCAAGACCCCACCACCAGACGGACGGAGACTTTTGGGTATGTGCTGTGCTGTGCTGTGCTGTGTGCCAGTCGTGTGCTAGCGGTATCAAAGATGAATGAACCGTGTCGCGATGATTATCAATGTATTATAATCCTGTTGTAATGGGTATGCCGTAACCGTAATCGCTGTGACCGTAAATCAAAAAGTCGTAACGTCGTGAGAGCGGAAGATGCGTCTGTCGGTCGTTTCCTAGGCTGCCGAGACTTGAGCGGGCAGCTGGGTCGACGCCGTCATCTCCATGTCGGTGTCGTCGAGCTCCATGTCGTTGAACTCCATGGAGTCCTCCTCCTCTTCGTAATTCTCAAAGGCGACTAGGTTGTAAAAGTACTCTTCGGCACGGAGCCTGCCCATGGCCTCCCTTTCGTCGTTGTTGTTGGAAGCCCAGACATGGCTGTTGTCGTTCATGTCGATAGTGGTAGCGGCCATCTGGTCGTACAGGGACTCGCAATCGCTTCCGGCTTCGGAGTCGGAGGAGGGAGGGGCGGCGAAGTGGTTGGAACACAGCTCGATGACGCCACAGCACTGGCAGTAGATGTAGGTCGATCCGTCGGCGGGTCGGGGCAAGGTCGACGAAGACGAGCAGCCGGCACCATCACCAACAGCAGAAGAAACAGAAGAGACAACACCCACCGTGGGATCAGAGGCGACATCTTGCGTGACACCAGCCGTCTCGCCGGCAGCGTTGTTCAGAATGTTGCGGTAGATGCACGTCGACGTGGCGGGCTCGGAAAAGTTGCAGGTGCGGCAGGTGAAGAGCAGCTTGTTCTCGTCTTCGGCCTCGCGGGGGTACAACATGTTGCTGCATTCGGAGCAGAAGCGGAACGTGATCTGCTCGAGGGGCTTCTTCTCCTTGGCGCCACCGGCGCTGGAAGGGGCGGGAGACGACATTTTGGTCGAAGTGTGTTGTGGTTGTGTGTGTGTTGTGTGTGATGTGGAAGTTGAAAGGTTGTTTTGTGGAAAGGCGGGATGAAGCGAGAATGTTGTGCTCGTTCGTTGTTGGTGTTGGTTGTTCAAGGGTGGATGGATCGCTAATTGAATGATTGACGATCAGGCCTCGATGAATGGTTTGGGTGGCGGAAGGATGCAAAAACTGCTAATCAAGTGGAAGTTGAAAGTAAGCTAGTAACAGCAATTGGATACTTCTCAGCAGTTTCAAGTAGTTGGTGAAAGGGGAAGAAGTTCGTCCGTGGGAGACTGAGTGTTGCAAGATGGTTTAAAAAGCTGGAGGATGGAAAATGGAAAAGGAAAGCAGGTGAAGGCCCAGGAAGACCAAGAACTGAAAGGACGTGAGGCACGACACGCACTGCAGTCACGTTCGGGGACGGGATCCAAGCGTGCCAACTGCCCACTGCAATTGCCCTGCAGTTGCCGGCCGGAACAGCCCTGGAACCTTGAAAATTGGGGCCCAAGGAGTCTGACAAGGATACCTGCCACTGCCAAACCCTCACCGCCTTACCGCTTTGGGTGAGGTCAGGGGCAGAACCCACGCTGCGACTAACAGCCCAGTCAGACCGAAGTGTTGCTTGCAGAGGCAGTTATTTTGAGCTTTGCAACCTACTCGTCGTGTGAAGGCGTGAACATGCGAGAGATAAACTACAGGATCATGTGCCACTATTCATAGTAATATTAAGTATGGGAAGGAAAAGAAGAAGCTAGATACAAGGCTTGGAAGGAAGAAGAGGTTCTTATAGGGAAAGCGAGACCCAGATCCAGATGCCAGGTGCCAGCCTCCAACGATGAGAATTATCCATATCCAGCAAGGTCCTCCCAATCCCCATTGACAAGAATAAGAAGAGATGACCCGGTTCCATGACAGCGGAGCTGTCCCGAGACATCGACGAAGTGTAAGAAAAGAGGTCATGAACCAGTGCCATGACAGCGGAGCTGTCTGATCTATGAAATAAAGTGAAAGAAAGAGATGAAAGAAAGAAATAACGTCTAACGGTAGTCCAATCTAATATGTCATGACGAAACCCAGCAAAAACTCTACGCCCAAACCGTAAAAGGAAAGAAGAAATAAAATAAAGTTTCCCAATCGAATTTGAATAGATCGTTTCTCTAATAGAGGATAGATACTATCGAAGCTGTCTGATTTATGAGACGAAATGGTGAAGAGATGACCCGGTACTATGATAGCGGAGCTGTCACCGAGCTATCAACGAAGAGAAAAAAAAGAAGAAAAAAGGAGATGAAAAAAGCATCACGACCATGTATTCAATCTGGTTGCCGTGTGCAAGAAAAGAACTTGAACGCCAACGATTTCCCCAAAGTATGAAAAGGAAAGAAGAGATTAAAGAAAGGGGTGTTACTCAACGTCATCATCCATCACATATCCCAGAGTACTCAACCAAATATCCTATACTCGATATCGTTTTTTATTGGTAATATAATATTATAATAAAATTATTGGGACTGTAAGGCTCTATTGAAGATAAAATAAAAGGAAGGGAAAGATATTAATTCGGACTGTTGAGAAGCTAGTTGAATGGCTATAAAAGATAGAGTGTTTGCCGGGTAATGATGTTGCCAAAGTGGGCCCAAATGCGGCTTAACCAACGGAAATAGGATGATGAGTTATTGAATTGAGGCTCAACGGGTAGCCACGCAGGCAGAGAAATGCCGGCAAAAAGGCGGAGCGGAAAGGTGAGTCCAAATAACGGGAACCGACGTTAATAGTCCGGGAAGAGGCCGGATAGGGGCCGGATAATAGGAGCCTACGTTTAAAGTCCCGGGAAAGTGCCGGATGATGGGAATCTACGCTTAGAAACGTAGTGAGATACCGGCGGTCTAGAAGGTTTGTGTTTGCCCATAGAAAAGCGAGAAACCAGTAGGCTAATAAATTCGTTTAATCTGGTGTTTGGCCTGCTGAAAAGGCGGGGAGAGAGGAGAAATGATGAGACCAGACGAAGCCAAAAGATAGGAGAGATGAAATGGGAAATGGCTATTTTTTCGTAAAGAGCCGAAACGTCGTAATTTTGACCGAGTAAGCCATAAGAAGGTTTAGTATTAATTGCTTTCTTTTATCCGGAAAATATCGAAGTGGAAGCTTTTGATTCAATGGAGCTCCAGAACCATAGTATTGGGTAACAGCTTTGATCTAGAGTATCGAAACCAGGAGAGTCCAGATGGAATCCGGACAAGAGATGGCAGCTTTTTCATACCGGAAAGTGCCAGAAAACGCAGTTAACTTTGGGATGAGCTCCAAAACCGTCGTTTTTTTACCGAAAAGAGTCAGAAACGTAGCAAACTCCGGTCGTAATCGACGGGGTACTGCCAGACCACTGGGGGGGGTTGGGTTTACTCGCCTCCGTCACCACCGATATACCTGACGCCTTGAGGGAGACTTAGTAATCCTCCTATAAGCGACCACGATGACTGACCGTAGTCCAGTCGAACCTCAATCATTAGAGGGGATATTCATTTTACTACCGTCCCCGGTAGAGATATTCTTTGCTGCCGTCCGCGGCAGGTGCGATATTCTTGAATGCCGTCCCCGGCATGGGATATTGAATGCCGTCCCCGGCGAGAGGTACGACTCCGAGGAAAAGGATACTTAATATTATGTGAAGGCGTGAATATGCGAGAGATAAACTACAGGATCATGTGCCACTATTCATAGTAATATTAAGTATGGGAAGGAAAAGAAGAAGCTAGATACAAGGCTTGGAAGGAAGAAGAGGTTCTTATAGGGAAAGCGAGACCCAGATCCAGATGCCAGGTGCCAGATTTTTTACCTGTAACGCGCAAGCTCTGTAACGGCCAGAATCTTCACAAATCCGTTTCTCACCCAAAACACAAGTAAAAAAGATAGTAAAAGATTTAGATTGACCGTCTCAATTGGGCGCATTCAGTAGTGTATTTTATTTATTATTAAAATATCATAATGTATTGTTGTAGTATTGTAAAGTTGATATAGCCCGTGCGCCAGACCTCACAATACAATATCCAGCTCTTCGTCTTCATCCTCCCCTTCCCCAACATCACCCTCATCCTCACTAGAATCGTCTAGTACAGTGACTATTACCCTTGCCCTGCTTACAGGAACCTCTAGCTTCTTGCCCGCCACCGTTATAGTTGCTATGGTAATCTCCTCGTCTGATTTTGTATTAATAGCCTTCTCCTTCCCCTTCCTGGATTCCTGTTTGGGCCTCTTCTTGGGAGGGCATGGTATTGAGGGTAGTCTTGATGATGGCCCGACTAGGTAAGCGTGCCTCGGTAAGGTAGGGAGCACACTGGGTATATTTACACCCTTATTACCCAAGATAAATTTAATTGACGAAGTGCTTCTTCTACGAACCTTCCTTGCCCTCTTTTTGCTGTGCGTTTTGAATAGCACGAAGTCCTTACACATTAAGGGGAGGGTAGCCTTCCCGGTAGCCTCAAAGAGAGTATTCTCTTCGTCCTCGATACTGGCCAGGAAGGCGTTGAGATCCCACTCTATTGGCTGGGTAGCCTTCCATACCTTCATTTCAGGGATATAATATGAATAATCAGGGCCCTATATCTTAACTACGAACGTACGCCGGGCATCATTAGTAACAGCCTCGTCCCATCCCTCCTTTTGCCTCAAAACGGCATTATATTTAGGGTGATCTATTGTAATACCGATGAGACTATTGTCGTTAGGAATGTTATCCTCGTCAAGC
The DNA here is from genome assembly GCA_009806015.1 of Neurospora sp. CHS-2018b. Taxonomy (NCBI): domain Eukaryota; kingdom Fungi; phylum Ascomycota; class Sordariomycetes; order Sordariales; family Sordariaceae; genus Neurospora; species Neurospora sp. CHS-2018b. The sequence continues at coordinate 646,443 of RAOV01000022.1, forward strand.
TTAGCCATAGCCTTCTTCTTGGCCTTGCTTTTACGTGGTGGCCACTGCTTAAGACCAGGCGTCTCTTTAAATATAAGCTTCTTAATGAAGGCTATACTGGCTCGCTGGGTCTCCTTCAAACCCTCCTCTATATCAACCACCCTTCTCGCTATAACCTTAGTATTAAGAACCTCCTTTGTATAGGCTCTATCACCAATAGCTATATACTTACAAGGGTTCTATTTCTATAATTCTGCCTCGATGCAGCGCTTCTAGTACTCTTACTAATTATATACCAGCTTTTGAGTATTAATAAACACTTTTAAGGCAATCTTAACATTACTAACCTACATTTTGAGGGGTGAATTGGCCTCATCGATTCTCCCCTGGATAGCTAGTAATTCCAATATACGTAGCACTTTACGTAGAGTTACAGCTTTAAGAAGGTTAGGGAATAGGGGTTCTTACCGTGCTTTCACAGCCTCACGAAGCTTATTGAGGGGGACGTCTGGCAAATCTGGTCAGCCTCATGCCCACGTGATTTCGTTATAGTCATAATTAACATACCTAATTTAAGTAGCTAAAGACCAGTCCTCTCCTATCCCTTATAAATATTGCTTCGAATAAACCCAGCCTCTTTAACCCTCTTCCAATTATTTAAAAAGACTATACAGTTAATAATTATAGCCCCGCTAGCAATCTCGTCTACCAATACCTTCTAATAAGCCTTCTTAACTACTTAATAAACCCCTATATTAAGCAATTAAAGTATATAGTTAGTATATAAGGGTAGGGTATAAGGTATAATATCGAACGCCTCACAATACTATAGGATGTATAAGTCTTTATAGGCTTCAAACCTATCTATAAATAACACCCTATATACCTTCGGTTTAATTAAGAAGCTCACCGCCATGCCCCCACCATTAGAAGGTTCTAGTCTTTCAAAGGGAGGCGGGCAATTTGGTAATAGACCAAACCACTCATCGATAGTATAGCCGTCGAAGGAGGGGGATAGTCTGAAAGAATGCTTATTAAAATGCCTGATCCACTACAGTATACAATGGGTATTATTATAACCGGTCGCTATATTCGTAATAACAACGTCTGGATCTACCTCATGGCTCGCTTGCATATTACCCTATACCTGTAATTAAATTAATATAAGTGAGATCAACGTTAATTATAGTTAATTGGGGTTAATAAGGCTAACTATAATTAATGCCTTAAATATTAGGAATAATAGGATACTCTTTACTACAGCCGATATAGCATCGATAGCAATCAGACTTTCTTTATTACTAGGATTGAATATTACCCTCCTCGTACGAACTCTGTTTTTCACAAATAATACCTATTGCTACATAAATTAATATAGGGAATAATATTAGTAAGGAAACTCTCCTACCTTTATAGTTCCCTTAATTTCCCCTACTTAAAAAGGAGACTTATCTATATTCTAAACATTCTCTTCCTTAATATTAAAGGCCTCATAAACAGCCTTCACCTCTTTAAACCAATCTTCCAAGCTCTCCAACTAGGCCTCAGCGCTCATCCTCTTTACGTCTTTAAAACTAACTACTTTAAACTCGAACTCCGGGTATTTCTTACGCCACTCGATAGGCCAGTTCCTATATAGTAAAATAGAGGGAGGAGAGAATTGTTAATTACAAAACTAATTAATTAATTTAACGAGGGAAGCATTATTTAAGGGGAAATAACTATAGTCAGCGATCTAAACCACAATATTAAAAGCCTTATCCTCATCTACAATTAACGCTAGCGGTCGATAAGCTTCTATACCCGTTAGCAATACCTTCTTATCCCTAATGAGCATCACATACTTCTTAACGATAGTTTCACTAATATTAAAGAACTCCCCTACACTCTTATACGTAACCTTCCCCTTATTTCTAACTTTAGTATTAACCTTAGATTATAATATAGTAAAGCGTATTATAATTATTATTTAACCTACAAGAAAATAGCGGGCCGCCTTCTCTACCCAGGATATAACGTTAGGGTTAAATATAAGCATAATGAAAATATATATAAAAGATAGAGTTCGACGAGACGAATAGAATGAAATTATTCACAATCTGATACAGTAAGAATTGATAATATTGTTATTGAATATAAATTCTACACCGTTACAGAGCTTGCGCGTTACAGGTAAAAAATCCGACTCTCAGAGGGACGAGGAGAGTCGGTTGGCTGGCTGTAAGCGGGCCCCCAAAGGGAGGCCCCACATGGCCCAGTGGCCAGTGCACCTAACCGACGAGTAGAGGTAGCCTCCATGCCCGGATTTGCATGAGCCATTGCGGCCTTCAGGTTCTTTTCTCCGACGGAGACTCGATATCAAACAGCCTCAAATACAAACCTTGAACGATTAATTCACTGGAACGCGATGTGTGCATATGCGAACGCACGATTCGGTCCTGTTTGGACAATAGGCTTCCCCTCAGAAGTGTCTTGTTCGTGGTGTCATGTCTCGTGTAAACGGGCCATATCTTTGCGCCCCCGAGGACAACAGTCAACACTCAGTGACCGATACACCATCACAGCGCATCAGGGGCTTTTACACAAATGACTCTGGAATCCACAACGACGTCATTGGGTTGACCACGAGCACTTGTCAAATATCATGAGGGTTTAGAGGCCTATTCGGAACCTTTATGGAATTTAATTTTCTTTCAATATTTGGGTTGACTTAGATATCCATCTCGATGTTCCAAATCCTCTCCTTTTTCCCGCCCACCCGTGACCCAAAGCATTCAAGGCACAGGTAATCAGTGTGGCACCCACTTTATGCATGGAGAATCACGAGGCCGCAAGGGACTGTTGCGTGGGGTGTCCCGATGCAGCAACTGACGACGGATCGAGAAGTGTGGATGGCTTAAAAACACAGCTGAGAGGTCTCAAGAGGGGGGGCACTGGGGGGCGACGAGGATGATCGTGCTCATCCGATGCTACACGGCACAATGGGCCACAGAATTGGGCTGCAGGTTCGGCTGGAGAGAACCAACGGGACGGTACTTGCTCAGTTGTCTTTATTAGAGTCTTGAAGTCGCAATGTCTTTGTTGGGTGAGCTGTGACCTTTTCGATGAAAACAAAGGAGAAAAACAGCCAGGATTAATTGTTAGTGCAGCTTGTATTAAGAATACCTCTTCCTCAAACTTGCTTCCACAACTCAAAGCCAATCCCAATTGGAGAAGCGAAGCCATCAAGGTGACATGAATAAGCAGCCTCAAGCTGACCAAGCAACCTCATCCGACTTGGAGGAGTGGCACATGAGGACATCTCGACAAGGACAAGAACCTGTTGGAGCTGCCACACCATCACACTAACAAAATGGTGCCCCTGACAGCTCCCCGCGAATCCCCAATCGCGGAAGAGAAGGCGGGCGGTACCTTGACCCCGCTCCCCAGTCCCCGCCCGGCCGCCCCCAGAAGAATGTCCCCGCTTTTTGTGCCTTGTGAGATGTGGACCGGCTGCGGTTCTGAGTGACGTCCCTTGACGAAGAGCTCCATTGCCTCGAGCCTTGGCTGGAGTGCTGCATGTTTCTCTGTTCCTTCCCCGAGGCAATCTAAAAAGTTGCATTCTCCCACTACGAATTTCTCCCATCTTCATCTTAACATTCTGTCGCATTTCGGTCTTCACTATTGAAGCTTCACTTGCGCAAGCCAAGGTACGTCGCGATACCCGTCGCTGGTTGATACTCGAGTCGCAATCGCAATCGCAAACCCCATCCTGACCTTCCTACCCACCTCCCTCTCCCCTTCAAATCCCACGCGACAAGGCTGCCTACCTACTCAGCGACCAGCTTACTGACCGCGAACCGCATCCTCCTCTTTCAGAACCGACTCACCAACCGATTTCTAACCTCACCACCACCAAATCCGTCAAGATGTCCAACGCAAGTCAACCCACCACTCGCGATGCCAAGAACTACCCAACTAACCCACCCCACCCCCTCTTCCAGACCATCGAAACCGGTCTCCCCGAAGACTGGGAAGTCCGCCACTCGCAATCCAAGAACCTGCCCTACTACTTCAACAGCGCGACCAAGACCTCCCGCTGGGAGCCGCCCTCGGGCACCGACGTCGACAAGCTCAAGATCTACATGGCCAAGTACCACTCGCCGCCTAGCGCCGCCGCTGCTACGAGTCAGCAGCAGCAACAACAACAACAGCCACAAGGAAAGATTAGGTGTGCGCATTTGCTGGTTAAGCATAACCAGAGCAGGAGGCCGAGTTCTTGGCGTGAGGTGAGTCCAGTTACCCCTCTTACCCTCCCTCCCCTTTTCCATCTCGTTTCTCTCGCGGTGCCAGGTGTTGCCTCCGGCGGTCCCTCCGGGGAGGCTCCTGCGGAGGGCTGCTCGCTGCGCTCGTTTTTTCTTTTACCCCCCCTCTAACGACCGATGTCAAAACAGTCCGAAATAACCCGCACCAAACAAGAAGCCCTCAGCACCCTGCAGGGTTTCGAACAGCGCATCAAGTCCGGCTCCATTTCCCTGGGGGAGCTGGCCCTGACCGAGTCCGACTGCTCGTCCGCCCGGAAGCGGGGCGACCTCGGCTACTTCGGGCGCGGCGACATGCAGAAGGAGTTTGAGGATGCCGCGTTCGCTCTCAAGCCACACGAGATCAGCGGGATCGTGGATACGGCTAGTGGGTTGCATTTGATTGAACGGTTAGTCGACATTCCTTTTCCTCGAAACAGAAGAAGGAGGAGGGGACGGATGGTAGATTGGAGGTGGAGGTGGTATGCGGTGTTGGGGATGTGGGTTGCGGTTGTCTGTTGGTGGTGCGTGGTGACGGCCGCCGCTACCTCTACCGAGTGACAACAGCAGCGTGAAAAAGGGGGGTTGGTTGGTTGAGCACACAAGGAGAGGCCGAGGAGATGAGACTGGGGAGACGACGGAACCCGACCAAAAACGAACAAAATTGCTGACAACAACACGGGAACGGTATACAGGCTCGAGTAGGATCCCGATACGACACAACAACAGCTAATGAACACTACCACTGCAAGGGAAATGGCGCTGAAACCGTGGATGGATTAGGTAATTTTGCTTCTAGCGCGGCGCTTGCGGAGGTCGACCGAAGGAGGAGGGGAAATCGAGAGCTGTGACATACAGTATTGGAGCACGACCTTTATATCGAACCGAAAAAAAGGTGGCGCGAAGACTTCATTGCGCGGCGGTCACCAGACTTTTTATGTCACGATTATTGTACTACGCTATACGAACTAAGGCAAACGAGGTTCAGGAATATTCAAGTACTCCTGGCCAAAAAGTGTGAACAGGAAAACAGCCGGATAGGAAAAAGCAGACAAAATAAAACATTTCACAGTTCCAAGACCAAACATCTAGATGCTGGAGTTTGTACAAACCTATTATCGAAACTAAAAAGCCGAAATTGTATATCGCGCGAAGACACCGTATTCGACGGTCGACGGTCGACGGGGACTTTAATGTCCAAGGAGCGGAGGCGAGTAAAAGGTGTCAGGAAAAAGCTTCAAGTGTGACCTGCTCCTCCTGGCTGGCTGGCTGGCTGTGGTTTAACAGGCTGAGACCAACCAAACAACCCGGACAGGAAAAAGTTAGACCAAAGCAAAAGCAAATAAAAACTCATGATCGAGAGAAGGAAGCAAAACAGACAAATACAAAGTGAAAATGTGCAGTTTTCGTGATCCTTAGGTACCTTACCTTTTACAAGTAAGTTTTAACCGTTCGGAGGCGACGGACGATCTTTCTACATAGATCCATCCATCCATCCATCCATCCATCATACAGGTCATTCTACAGCCACCCTGGTACCAACATTCATAGTCGGATTTCTCTAAAGTGCAGTGCCTGGTACCTGGAAGTTCAAGTGGACTGACTCTTTGCTGGGTATTTTCGATTGACAAGGAACAGCAAAGCAAAGAAAACTAAATAACCGTGTGAGTGAGCCGGTGGCGGTGGAGGTGGCCGGTGTCCTTTGGACTGATTGATATCACGCAACTCTCTCCCAACTCTCACTCACTCTCACTCACACTCTCTTGCCTCTAGAGAGCGGGCAAAAAAACAAAAAAAAAACAGAGAGGACGAGACAGTCAGAAGAAATCGGGCGGGGGACACAGGAACAGATCTGTATGGGGAATACTAGATACGAAAAGTGTCAGTACGAAAAGTGTTGGTGACAATGATGATGAAGAGAAAACAAACGCCATAACGAAAGTAGTCTACCTAGGTAGTCTCGAAGAAGACGGAAATTGAGAAGACGTACTCTGATAGTTTCAACGAGTCAAATGGAATGTTTCGAAAATTTGGTTAAAAGTTCACGGTTGAGACGTCGTCAAGCGCCTGCACATAGTGAATGTGTCGCGCGGAGGTACATGATATGCCATTGATGATTAAGGCAAGTACTACAATTTATTTCTACTCTAATAAGCCGAATATTTTTGTCTTTCTCTTGAAAGAGATCAGGCTCGCCGGGAAACTGCCAATGAGCTCCAGGCAGTTAGTTGATGGGTACTGTTGCCCTCACAACGCCAGACTGCGCACCAGATTTTTGTCGCCTGACCCAAAGGAACTATGATGATGATGATGAGTAAAACCCGGAACAAGAAAACCGCGGGAGCCATAGCTCGACCGCAACAGGTATTCTAAGAAATGGGTATATGATATGATATAACGCGCACACAGGAAAACCGTACCGAAACCAGACCAGTGAAACCTAGTTGTAAGGAAAACGTAACCGTGGCCGAAGCCAGTGAACCGTACCATGCCGACCGACCGATTGACCGAAGGAAAAAATGAAGCGAACCAAACGCCGTTCTGTTGTCCCAGAGTAAAGAGAAAATTTGATCCGACCGTACTCGTTATCGTGAGCAAGCATCAAGCATGATTCATAACCATGACTTTCGTTCCTTGTCGTTCCGTTTTCGTTTCTTTCTGTTCCGTTGTCCATTGTGAATATGTTCGTGGCTTGTGCCGAATGATCTTTTGTGCAGTCGTCAAGCTAGCCAATGCTGCTGGCTGCTTTTCTGTGTCCTTTTCCTTCCCTTGGCCGCTGATCTTTGCCGCTGGCCTTTTGACTTCCTGTCCGTTATGGTGGTGGTGGTGACTGTCCTGTTAAACCAATGCTTCCACCCCGTTTGATGCTCTTTGCTCCCATCCGAAACATGCAAAGTAGGTTTTTAGGTATGTACAGCAAGGAGATGTGTAGGAAAATGAGAACAAGGGTGCTCAACCCTCTCAAAGGGGAGCTTTCTGTATGTAGGTATTTTCGAGGTATTCGTGTCACGTGGATGGAATGCTGTTGTTCTTCCATTTCCGTGTCTTTTTAGGTGCCCTGTACTTTCGGCTTTGTATGCGTAAAGAGATGTTCGTAGGTGTCGTGATGTTCTTAGGTATCGTGTCGATATGATGTAGCTGTCGAGTTCATAGGTCGTTAGGTAGCAAGCTCATTGCATCGTACCTCCTACACTTGTCACCACCCACTCTGCCAACGGCTTGATACTCGCGAAGCCCACAGTCATAACTCCCAACGCCATCATCGATAGTGCTGAGTACGGCGCCGCTTCGCTTCCGACCTCGTATAGGTACGCAGTACCCATGGCAGCCGAGTTGATACCGATCGTCAAACCTGCTGCTACCGTATGCGGGTCATTCATTCCTTGACCTTGTGCCGGAGTGGCGGTGGTGGGCGCTGCCCTTGGAGCTTGTTGAGCCTCCAGGTCAAATGACCGACGAACTGGGACGGTGAGTAGCTCAGTCTGACTCGCCTTAGGTTCGGTCTTAGCTACACTTTCTGGCTTTTCTTCGGCAGGTGAGGTGTTGTTGTCGGTAGGTTCTTGCTGCTTGACAAAGCACGAGAAGATTGTCCGTTCCAACCAGCTACCAAGCCCGAATCCCAGTCCCATCTGGAAGATAATCCCACTAATGACTACCATCGTGGCATTGAGGCTGGCATCTCCTCCCATCATGGTCATGACTGGAGCACCCATGGCGATGGTGACGCTGCGAGCGGTGTAGGCGATGTTCCGGGAGGCGGGGGCGAGGCCAATGGCACGAGTGAAGAGAGGACCCAGAGCAACGTTTCCTAGGGCAAGGACAGAGGAGACGATGAGTACAGTCAACCCGGCGCGGGAGAGTAATTGGCGGCGGTATTCGTATAGCTTTAGCCCCCAGGCGACCAAGCCGGCGTTCAGGATGGACTGTGCGATATCACCTGCGGCCATGGAAACGTTGAGCTTATTTCCCTCCGCATCCACTCCGCCGTTGACACTATGCAAGAGGAGGTGGGAGAGCGTCGTTTTTGTCTGCAGAGTGTCCAGCATCTTTCCCAGAGCTCGATCACTAATCGCGGCATCCATGTAGATGTAAGCCATCATTACAAAGGAGGTCCAGAGGACGGCGTTCAGGGAACCGGTCAGGGTGATGCGGATCCAGGGAGCGAGTCCTTCGGCACTCTTGACGGCTCTTTGGATCTCCAGCATGGTGAACCAAGTGGCGAAGAGGAGGAAAGTCGCGAGGGACGCGTCATGGTGTACCGCATATCGAAGCGGGATACCGACGGTCAAAGTCAGGAACCAACATAGGACCAACAACGGATTTCGGCCGAGCCATCCTCGGAATCCTGTCCTCGGTGTCTCCTGTGCCACTGTCGGTGAAGTCTTTTCGAGTGAAGTCGGGGGTCTGGTCCCTTCACAAGCGCTCTCGTCACCAGAGCAAGATACGCCGAAGCTGAAACTGCTCGCCATTGAGTCGCGCTCGAAGATGATCTTAGTCGAGATCCAACTCCATCGTTCCCGGCGGCCTTCGATCACTTCGGTTCTTTCCGTCTCGTCGGCGGGAACACATGGTTTCCATCGGACCATCAATGAGTGGATTGGCAAGGCCAGGAAGTAGGTTGAGATCGTGTTGAGGATTCCCGTAAGCACTTGTCTGTGTTAGCATATCTCCCATACTATGTCCAATGTGAGCGTCTTACCAAAGCAGGCAATAACTAGCCCCACGGTACGGGCATCCGCAAGGGGTCCTCGACAGATCATGACGAAAGGAATGGTGAAGCCGATAGACATGTGTCGGTTGAGGAGGTTCGTCTGCGCATGTCAGTATGGGGGAGGCCAAAGCGTTCGGCCAGTCTATTCCGGGGTAAGACACTTACCGCGCGGCTCAGACGCCTTTGATAGAACTCCTCCAGTCTGGGAACGATACACCCGAAAGCGGATAAGACGACGAAGACGGCGACCATTGCCAATATCGAAGGGGGAAAGTCCACGCTACGGTTGTCTAACATCAAGTCGATACCGGCTATCGCAAGCTGGGCTACAATGACCAGCAGAGTTGCCACCACGCCGTCCCATAGCTGTGTTTGTCTCTTCAAGTGGTGCCGCAGCCTGGCGTAACGCTGCCTCGTTGCTGTTGAAAGGGGGAGGCACATGACTTCTGTAGGTGGTTCTGAGGTTGGTACGGATGGTAGAGTAGGGGCCATGTTGGACCCTGGGTGTGGAGTCGTGTGAAGAGTTATAATACGCTTTTAGGGAAATGTCAACCTGAGCATATGTCAGGTGGTGAGACATCCAATGAGCCGAAAAGGAGAGGAGGGTGGCAGGCGGCGTTGGACTTGATAAAGGGCTTTTTTGGGGGTCGGTTCGCTCTTGACATTTGCAGACACCTCGTGGTGTCTAGGACAACGACTGCAAGAAGCAGGCCTGGAACAGCAGTAGGGTAGTCCCATGGACAAGGCGTGGAGTACATGGGGATAATAGGGGACGGGTTTATCGTTTGTCCTCCCCCACGCCATGTGGTTCGGCGGCGGCGGTCAAGAAAGCCACTTTGCACGGATGGTGTTTGGTATACCTTGGTTATGGATCTCTTGCTTTCCGCGAAGAGTTTCCGTGGGTATGGTCCGGGTTTGCAGGGGCTGTGTGAATGGTTTGGACGGAGGGTCCTTGGGTTCGGGATAGGATATGCTAGGGGTAGTGACGTCGTGCCAGACAGTGAGAATCACCTCACAAAGGGGGGAGTCAACTAGCCGGCGGGAATCCAACAACCAGGAGAACCTTGACGGCGATACAGATCCCTGGATATGGGATCGGAGGGGAAGTGGGAGGAGTGATGGGAGTGTGAAGGAGGGAAAGAAGGAAGGGATCCCTGTGGTTGAATGAAGGAAGGGAAAGGGTAGACGAGTAGACGAGATAATCCTCGCCGCGATAGTCGCACGGCAGGATCCACGAAAGCCCCTCCCCCTTTGGGATCGAACGAATAGGCCATGGTGAATGGGGGAATGTAGGATGGGATGGATGGGATGTGATGTGCCAGGAGAGTGAAGGGAATGTGTGATGGGAGCGAGTTTGTCCACCCACTTGATACTCAGGGCCTGTTCTTCCTTCCTGTGAATGGAATCCTTTAAGGTTCTCATGACTGGATGAAAAACCAAAAAAAGGCAGGTACGGGAACCTTGACGACGCCGAAGACGACGACGACACAACGAGGACAAGGACGAAGGAGCCTCACAAAGTTCCGAATAGAAAGAGCGAGCGGGACAGGAGGTACCCGTGGTCCGTGGTCCGTGTTGCCGTCTGTCCAAGTCACAGCCATCCGTTCCAGTCCCGTCCATTACCATGTCCATGTCCATGTCCATGTCCATCATAGTACGCACCGTATGATATGGCACCTTGTCACCGTGGTGACCCTACTACAATTACTTGCTTGCTTGCAGTCCCGGGAGTAGTCCAGTGCTGTGGGTGATGCAAAGGGGCGACACGTCAACATGTCGGTGTGAAAGTTTTTGTTGTTGACACTCGTATGGCAGTTGTTGACAGCAGAAAAGGGAGACTTGTACCATGTTCAACGGTAGTTCCTGGTTCCTGGCTGCTCCTGACTAAAGGACGAGCATCTAGCCGCTGCCCGCCCGCGATGGCCTGCAGATTTGAGGTCAAACGAAGGAGGACAAAAATACGCCATGGCCAGTAGATTTTGGAGCGTCAAAGTCCAGGGCGTCTTGGGGCGTCTCCTCTGCCGTTGTTGTCAGTCTGTCCGTATCTTTTGCTCATCTTGCTGTCGGAAATATTGTCCCAATCCATCAGTCACATCTCTTGGATTGGGAGCGGGAGCGGGAGGCAGGGGAGTGGGAAGTCAGATCCGCGGATGCGCGGCATTTCTTTGGCTGGAACGGTATCGTCCATTGGATTGGGCTCGTTGATTACTTCCCTTGTGGTGGATGTTCGATGACTGTTGTTCGCAGTTGTTCGTTGTTTCTTGTTTCTTCTTCTTGGCCAAAGCGTTTGAATTAAACATTGTCCCTTCCTGTTTGATCCGAGTTGAGTCCTTTCCCGTGCCTTCCGCCGTTGAATCGGTTCCTGGATCGTGTTGGAGGCGTTGTTGAGGCGCTCCTTCTCTTCCTCAATGTGGGAGATGCGGGAGCGTTGGGGGTCAGTGTGGTCTCAATCAGGTTTAGCGCCGCAAGGAAGTGGCGGCCGATCATTTCTGGGGGTGTGGAGAAGAGAGCGGGAAGGAGACATGGATCGCGTGCACTAACAGGAGCACCCCTGTGTTCTATGCTTTTGATTCCTGCTTTCTGTTAGTGCGGGGAAAGATGCCCCTGTCATCCGCCAAACAGTGCCCTTCTTCACGGGCGGCTATAACGCAAACAGTAAAACATGGTCGACTTCCTGCATTTCCTCATCTTGCTCACCTTCATCTCCTCTCTCGTGGTTCTCACATCAGCAACAACTCAGCTTCTGCTGTGTCTCCCCTACTGCATCATTAGCCAGAACTCCCTCTCAACCGGGTTTCCCAAAGGGTGTTCGGGGTCCCTCCCCCACGAACCCCTCAATCAGGATCACAATATCCAACCCATGCATTCGACCAAATACAGACTGCCAGGTTATCATCATCCTGCTTGTTTCAAATCCAGGCATTGCTCAACATGGAAACGAGTTGGTCTCCCGATGCCGGTCTCAGGTCTGTTTATGTGCCTTGCATTGCCACCTTCTCCCCGTCAACTTGGTGAGGTTCTGGATCCCATCACCACTTTCTTCAACGGGAGCAGTGCTCTAGATGTTGAAGATCACGGAATCCTTCCCAATATCGGGCATACAATGTTTGCTTTGGGTTGTGTGGGGGTCCATCGGGATATTCGGAGTCAAGTGATGGGAAACTTAAACTTGACAGCAGCTGGAAGCCGTCCGCGTCTCCATACCCTCCCACTCCTCCGCCCTCTACAGTACCATGGTCCTCATATATGGTACGGAAATAGCAGCAGACGGATACCCAAGCCAGCATCAGCCATGATGGAAAGGCCCGTCTTATTGCCCGTTATCCACTTCTCCCCGTCCCTTCAATTCTCTCCGCCTCCCCGCTTCCCCGTTTCCCCGGCCTCTCAGTTCTCCACCATCTCTCCGTGTTGCCGCTTGATGATCGACCAGGGAATCATCAAGGACCTAGACGACCAGGACAATTCCCGAGGCCCAGGTCTTGGGACGCGGCACAACGCAGTTACATAACCACTCACTTTCCCACAGTCTCCAGTTGTTTCTGTCGTGGTCCAACCGGAACGGGTCTCTGGGGGGCAAAAGGCGATCGGGATTAAAGTGTCCGAAAGCAGTGGTAAGGAAAAAAAAGTTGGACACAACCTAAAATTGTCGTCCGAGTTGTACACCGTCCGACTCGAGTTGGGGTATCTCAGGACTGGCGGGGAAGAGTAACTCAAGGGGTAAGGGGTATGTAATTACTCTCTTGTCCATACATTTTTCTTCAAAAGGGGTATTTTGATGAAGAAGGAACCCGAGGTTTGTTGAACCTTGTGTATCTCGTGATGGGTTGAGGGAAGTTTCTGCTTGGTTAAGTCGCGAGGGGCTGAAGTTTCAAACTTTGTGTGCTCGTCACCCCCAAGAAAGAAGTCACGGTAGATTCGGATGTGTGGTATTGCGGCTCAGCGTCGTTCGTAACGGGAGGGACATGGAGGGACATGGAGGACTGGGCTCAAGCCAACAGTTGCAACAACCGGCAACCCCATCTCATTCAAACGCCGCCGCCGCCGCCGCCGCCGTCACGAACCCGCGACACAAAGGAATCCCAACAACCTCGAAAACGCGTGGTCAGTGATTACTTGTTTCGTTTCAAGATATGAAGCCGTATACAGAAGTGAGGTATGAGGCGCCGCCTAGAATCACCAAAACTTCAGGGTCCAACACACTCATCCAAAAAAGGCAATCGACTAATTGGGAGGCTTGAAGGGCAATATCCAGCAATTTACCACCCAGCGCCATCCAGGCCTTCATACCTCTTCATATTAAACAACTTGCATTGCAGTCGGTCGGTATGCACATATAATGCACCTCACCTTCTAGGCTGTGCATCAGCAGCACTATACCCGCCAGTCACCATGCTTGAAAGTAAAACACCACCATCGGGCATCCATTCAGTGACAAGCCAACAAGCCAACAACAAGCAACAGCGAAGAGCGGAAACGGAAAAACGAAAGAGAACTTATGGCAGAGGGCAAAATCAGCACGCAATTTGAAAAGAGACATGGATGCCCCATGGCGAAACGGCAAGAAAATGAGCATTTCGTCTACAAACCTGTGGCAAGAAGGCATGCATGTGTCCGGCTGGCCGGGCGCCGAAACAAGCGGTTGCTTGCGGATCGAGCCGCGCCAGTTGGTCAAAGCTGATCTTTGGTCTATGGCGAGTGGAGGGAAAGATCGCTTCTCTCTCGTTCTTTTATTTCGTTGATAAGCCGGAGAGTGTGGCGATGAATGGCTTTGCGATGATAATCCATCGACTGGAAACACGAACCTAGCGTTGCTTTATCGTGTAGTTGTTATCACAGCTTTCATGTTCACGGGTCAGGCCAAGACTTGTGCAAAGCGTTACAGATCTATCTCCCCTTCGATTTATGCTTTGTCCACCCGGATTATCCAGGTACCGAGGTTTGTCCCTCGTTGCAGCGCACTTGCAAGTAAGTTGCAAGTTCCGTCGCGAGAGGGAGGGACGGGAGGACGGGGGACGGGAGACGGGGAGTTGTAAACTTGAGGTGGCCTTGGCATGGGGTTTTGGCTTGGGGAAACGTTTCACATCGTTTTTTTTTTTGTGTACTTGTGTTTCCCCGAGGTTATCGACCAAAGCTACACTTACCCAGTTCGCATACAAGCCAGCAGACGATCGTACCTCGACTTCCATTTCCATAGGCCCATCTTCACCAAGGCGTCGGAGCTCACCACTAAGACGTCCAGTCCAGGTCCAGACCTGATGAATGACAAGACGAGAAAAGCAAGCGAGCAGAACGAGAGTAGGTAGGCAAACAGTCTAACCGCATCCGTGCAAAGCAGTTATCTTCACGGCCGAGTTGAGCTTTCATCAGTTCCGCATCAAGTTCTTGACTTTATCCAATGAAGGAAGTGAAGAAGCGAATTTCATTTGGTGAAATCCCGGTTCATGCTTCAGAAGTCCTGCGAGTTGTCTGCGAGAGGATGCGAGAGTGCTGCGTAAGCGCACATGTTGTGCACTCCTTTCATCGTTTCCATGGTTCGCATTAGCATTGCCAACGAACAGCTTCAAGACATGGACCGAGGAGGAGCTTGAAGCACCCATGGTTAATGGTGTTCTTTAGTGCAACGTTTTGGGTTCGGGTTTTCGAAGAGCGGGCGACTTCGGACAAAAATGGAATCGATGATCGTGGATCAGAAGACAAGAAGACAAGTCGAATTCGAGATCGAAGGAATCCACCCCTTGCGTGGAAGGGCCCGAGGAACCTCAAGAGAGGAAGAGGAACAAGAAGAGGGGGGAGGTGGTCGGAACAGTTGGCGTATTTTTCTCGAATGGTCTACGTTGCTCTACGGGCGTAAGAAAGCCACAATGCCGGGTCCCCCTCCCCGGCATGTCTTCTCTCCATCCCCGTGCCCTGTGTCCCGTGCGGAGTATAAGGTAGATGATATTGGGGAAGAAGGGGAAGGGATGGGGAAGAGGAAGGGGAAAGAGAAGATGATTTGGGGGGGTACAACTTGCACAAAAAGTACCTACATACATGTACAACTGCTGCACATAGAGTGCGGATGCATCCCAGCCACCACCCGTCACCCGTCAACCGTCGGGTTCGAAACACAGTCGTCCAGCTGTCAACCAAGTGGAAGCGTCTGCCTCATTCGAATTGGATATGCATAACAAATTCGCTGCAGGATTGACTCTCTCAACGGCCTGCCAAATTGCCATTTCCAATACCGGCCTCCAACTGCCGTCTCCGATTTCCGACTTCGTATGCCGCTGCCTACCGCTGTCAGCCGTTCCCTCTGCCGGAACGGCGCCGCGGCGTCTCCTTTTTTTAACCTTTTTGAGGACTCGTGGCTGCAACGCCGGCATATCAAACCCGATTCTCAAATCACAGAATCACAAAATGACGAGCACCATGACTCGCGTGCAAGTCGAGAACCTCCACTAAACTTGGGGTTTGGTGGGGCTCAGTGGGTTTAAACGGGCTGAAGTGGGCTGTAGTGGGGTCTTCCCCAACCTTTTTGGTGGAGAGGGAATTTGATGACTACAGAAAATTGATTTCTCCGGAGATAGGATTGCGAGACCGGCGAAAGGAGGCCGAACAACAAAGTTTGGGGAAACAAAGATTGATGCGGCAAGGTGCGTTACTTTTCGGTTCGAAAAAGATCGAGATAGATACGGAACAGATATGACACTTAAAACAGTCTTAAAAACGCACTTTTACATATCAATAACAGCATCTTCCACTGTAGTCCACCAGACGTTGACATTGATGGTGGTTGGAGAAATGGCCATGAGGTTGGAGTCGCTTAGGACAATCGCTTATTATTTTCTGTAGCGTTTAAGGCGGGGGAGGAACCCACAGCCGAAGTGGGGCCAAAACATGGAGGCCGTTCCTGGAGCTTCTGTTTTTGGAGCAAGTGAACTTGTTCCCCCAAATCCACGAACCACTTTCATGACCAACTCCCCAGTCTTTCAGACCACAGATGCATCGTGTCATGATCAAAACAAAAACCCAAGATAGGACACTTCACCAGGAGTCAATGTTCCTTTCTTTGTTAACAACAACCACCAGAATACCGATGGTCTGGCATCCTGTCACACCTCCATGATCAGATTCACTTTCACAACTCAAAAACACGATTCAGACCCTTGACGCCGATCAGCCTTTTATATAACACCAGGCTTCCCTGACTATCGCCCAAGTCTCCCTCGTTTACATCATACACTCCATCCTGCCCGATCAATATCATGGCCTCACCAAGGGAATCACTAACAACCTCGTTCCCGGCCAACGTGGACGACGTGGTCTTGGACCCTGAGTCTCTCATCCGCCTCCTGCGCGCCTACGACCCTGCCTTTGATGGCGCACAGGCGGTGAGAGCCGCCTACGAGGACGCTGTTGTTCGGCACCGTCAAGGTCAAGGTCAAGGGCGAAATCATGATGTGATGATGGACCATGATCTGGACGTTGACAGCGAGGACCATGACCAAAGTCAAGCCACCTTCGGTCGCGGCCTCACGGGGAACGCCCTCGTCGACTGGGTTACCGCCCATGTCAACTCAGACACCTTGCTCTCTGTTGACGAGATGAACCAGTAAGGCGCCTTGTCCTGGACGCCACAGTTCCAAATATCCTGAGCCATGTATCCAACACTAACACCGACACCCAGGTACGCCGCCCTCGAACGGGCCGGGCTTCTGCCACATTTGGAAGCCACCCTTTCCCAGCCTTCTATCCCCCGCCCCATGTCCGATCTCAAACCCAGCGATCCGTCAAAAGTCCCTCCCCTCAGCGATCAGGAGATCAGAGCGGCCACCCAGGAACTCATCCGATCAACCAGTCTCATCACCCGCCAGACCGAGGCCCTGCGCGAGCAGCAGGATCACCTCGACCGGCTCGTCGCCGAGCACAAGAGGGATACCCAAGCCAGGGCCGCCTTGGAGGTTCAGCAGCTCAAGGGGCTGGGGGGGCGACAGAGGGAGTTGGTTCAGTCGGTGAGTTTTATTTTTCATGTGATGTCATTACAAACACATCACGATCCATCTGAGATCTTAAGGGTCCTGATGTCTTTTAACTATCTTCTGCTCATCGGTTTGATACTGACCGACTAACTGAGTAAATAGGTGGTGGAACTAGCCCTGTTCCTGGGCGACAAGGTTGATGAACTTGAGCACCAGAATGAAGAGCGGAAAGTCGACGTCGAAACGCTCGTCGATGGAATGTTTCACTCGGACGACCATGTTTTGTCTAGTCTCCAGAAATTAGGGGACCAGTTGAGTAGATCTTGTTCTGGTGAGGATGCGAACAAGGCGGAGGAGGAGATGGTCAGGAATTTGCGTGACGTTTGCGCTAGGTGAGTACACCTGTCCTTGACCTGATACATCAGGGTATGGCACAGCATGGAAGCTAATCTGTTGTGAGATAGAATGATTAAGTTCCATGTGGAAGGGATTAGAACGAGGTTGGATAGAATCTATCTCGAGACCCTTCATGCGGCGATAGAGTCTGGTACTGGGGGTGATGGTAGTACCGTCACGGTAGAGGATGTTGCTGCTGTCCAGAGGGAGTTGGAGGAACTCTACACAGAGATTCTTCCTGTCGGTCAGATGGCTATCGAGCATCAGTTCTTGCGGCCTGCTCTTGATGATCTAGCAGCCAAGAATGGTCGCAGTCTTGAGCAGTCGACGCAAGCTGCTCACTATGTAGGTCGCCTGTACTCGCCTCTCATACTCACAAAGTCAATCTAACACATCCAGATCGACGAATGCCTCGACTACCTGCTCGACCGCATCACCACCATCCGCGCCTGTCTCCAAGAGTACCTTTCTCACCAACAAGCCGTCGCCGAGTTCGCCCAACTCTCACGACCAGAACTAAACACCAACGGCCTTCTCCCCAAAGACTCCACGGACCCAACATCAGCATCCCGCCCCGGCGCATCCCACCACCGCCGACACTCCTCCTTCCCTCGCCAACTCCCGGCTGATTCACTATCCCCCGAGCTCAAATCCATTCTCCAAACCCTCGGTATCCCCATCCCCTCAGCAGATCCATCCCTCCAATCCCATCTCTCCGCCCTTCAATCAACGCTCAACACCACCTTAACAGACCGCCAACAAAAGCGCGACGAACTCTTCTCCACTGCGCAATCAGCCTTTGAAGACGCGGTAACAAGACATATCGGCGATGCGAAGGCTGCACTTGCCATGTTGAGGGACTCGGTGCTGGCGGAAAGTCCGTGGGGAGCGGTGAGGTTGGTTGATGAGGAGTTGGAGGGGGGTGTGGAGGTTATTAGACAGGAATTGGGGAAGATAGAGGAGTGGAGGGGGGATGTTGAGGGGCTTGTCAAGGCGGCGAGTGGGAGTGAGAAGAAGGAGGCCTTTTTGAAGCGGTGGGAGGGGGAAAGGTTATGAATGTGCTGGGCAGGGAAAGTGATGATAACGGGAATAATGGGCATGATTGAGCACGTTGCTATGATGATGATGAGTGCGAGTACGATGTTTATGATAATGACCTATGTGTGCCATGACGGCGATAGGGGGCTGTACCATTGATTAAGTTAATAGACGACATGATGGAAGTCGCCCGGCAACCCATCACGGTGTCGGACGTGTCGAAGCTCGATGTCCCTGATGCTTCAAACGCATTTACGCAACAGACTGTACGATTCTGCCAGCCAGAAAATCCCCAATCCTGAGGTACCTTAGGCACGCCGCACTGACTTTGCCTTGAACTCGAACAGAGACAGATGACAGATCTGCAGCTGAAAAAGATAAGTTTCAGTTTCCCTAAATCCTTGATTCTGGATGGCCGGATGGATCACCAAGGACTGGGAAACCAACCACCAGAGCAAACCAAGACATTCTGGGTATAAACACTATCTGTGAGGACATAACTACCTATCTATGTAAACTAGGAAAATCAGCTCATGTACACACTCTGTAATAGGGCATCCTAGTAGACTACGCCCATCCACCCCTACCCTAATTCATCTTCCAGCTGCAGAAGCCGGAACCCGTCACCATCATCATCCAAAAATGCAAAGCCATAACCATAGCGTAACCAATTTGCTTCGTTCGTTCGTCGCTTTTCCCAACCTTTCCCTTCCGTAACCCATAAGATCGTAAATAGAACTTAAGCCGAAACATCCTCCTGATGAGCCATGAAAGAAACCTGCGTGTTCGTCTGTCATTCCCATTGAGAGAGTTCTTCTTCTTCTTCTGCTTTTTTTGCTTTCACATACTAGCCTTTCTGTCGTCGGTCAACTGTTGAGACCCTTTGGCTTGTTCCGTTGGCGGCGCCCTTTGCACCTTTTCACACTTGCTCTTTCTCTTCGCGGCGGGTGTCGCATCCTTCGCAACTGCTGCTGCACCCAACACGCTTGCTTCCTCCCAGTTTTCCCGGGGGACTGGACTTCTCATATTTTCTTTCCTCCACGTTCTCTACCTCTAGGGGGGCCTACCATCGAAGCCACCAAGGGGCCGCTCAACTACCTACCTTGACCTAAGTAAGGTAGGTAAGGTAAGCAAAGCTCCCACCGGCTTCAACAGGAGTCCCATGCTGCATCACACAAGACTGCATACCCCCCTAGAACCACACTCCCTACCACCGAATCTTGACCACCCAGCTACACCGCCCATAAGCCCTCTTGCACCAATCGCCCACCCAAAACGCGAGGTTGAACAACTTCTGCGGCACCACCGCCGCCGCCTTCGCCCCCGTCTGGCCCAGGTATTTCGCATACCCCTGCTTCCCGCTCTTGGGCTCGGGTAACTTGCGGGCCGCCCGACTCGCCTCCCTTTCTCTCCGTTCTTTATCCTCCTTTTCTTCTCGCCGCTTCATCTCCCTTGCCTCGCGGTGTCTATTCCCCGTCGTCGTGCTAGTAGTAGCAGTGGTGGTCGTCGTGGCGCTCGTGGTGCTGGTGGTCATGGTATTCGACCGATCGCGCCCGCCGCGACGGCCACGCACGGTTTCGGCTTCGGAGTCGGAATCATCGAGTTGGCCTCTTTGCATCGCCAGCTCGAGCGGGTGCACGGGCCGTTCCATGTCGGGCTTCTTGCCGAGCGATTCGCGCGTGTAGTGCGGGGCCGCTTTGGCTCGGTCGACGAGGGTTTCGGTTGAGGAGCGGCGGGAGAGCGAAGGGGAGGGTGGAGCGCGGTTGTGCGGGTTGACGTCCGGGTAGAGGTCTTCGACGTCGTCCGAGTTGGGGTCGACGAGGGTTGCTTGGGATGGGTTGATGCCCAGCAGACCGGGGAAGGGCTCGGTTTGGCGCCGGTGGTGGGCGACGGCGCGGAAGGCGGCGGGAAAGAGGAAGTCGGCGGGGGAGGGGGCGATGGGCGTTCGTGGGGAGAGGGGAGAGAGCGGCATGCGGGGGGATACGGGGGAGAGGGGGAAGCGTTGGGAGAGTGGTGAGAGGGGGAAGCGTTGCGACAGTGGTGAGAGGGGCATGCGAGGGAGGTCGGGGAAGCGGGGGGTCTGTTGCATTTCGGGGGTCGGTTCATGCGGGCGTGGAGGAGGGGTCGGTGCCGCCAGCTCTGGCTCGGGTTCGGGCTCGGGGGGCAAAATCGGCGAGATGGTTCCGGTCGGGCTTGGAGGCGTCGAGTTCGGTAGTTCGACAAACGATGCCGTGGGGAGGAAGAAGAACTCCTCCGGTGCCGAAGGCGGAGGGGTGTCCGGCAATGCCTGATGGTGCATCACCGGCGTCTTCGCCCTGCTGTAATCCTCATCGACGATCTCGCCCATACTCGCCTGCGTACTGAGCATCGAGCTCTCCCGGGGAATCGGCGGCAACGGCTTATCCTCAATCGCGTCGTCGTCCAACAACGTGTCACCAGACCCTGCTCTCCGTAGCGGCTTCCTGAGGATAATCTGCTCGCCTCGATCCCTACTCGCCGGCATAATGACCGATCGCCCATCGTCATCGCTATCGTCGTCATAATCATCATCATCCTCACTCCCATAATCATCACTATCCTCGTCGAAATCGTCTCCTCCCTCTCCATTCGGCCTCCTTGACTTCCTCCTCCTCCAGCCCTTGGTCTTATGAACGCCCTTCAGCACTCTATGTGTCTTGCGCATAATCATACCCAACTTCTTGCCCACCTCGTTCGTCGCGGGGCCCTTGGCGTAAGGCTCCAACCACTCCAGCAGCGTCGCCTCCTCGTCTTTTGCTCGGCCAGGACATTCCAAGACGAGATTCTTCATGCCGGCACCGTGCAAAACCACCGACGGGACCTTGCTACCCCTATCCGCCCCGTTCTTGACGAAAAAGTTGGTAATCCACAACACCGCTCTCACCTTCTGATTCGGCAAAAGCTCCGTCAAGTTCTTCTTCCTCAAAGCCGGGTGCACCAACACCAGAATCGCCTGGCTCGTCAGCTCCCACGCGTTCCTATGCGCCGACAGCTTCCCCGAGATGCTAAACGTGAACTCGCACATCGGATTCGCGCCAAACTCGAGCAGCGTCCGACACACCCTCGCATGCGGCTTCGTCCAGGGCACAATGCAAAAGTTGCTACTAGCAGCCGTGAGCTGCGCCCAGAGAAACAGCAATCTCGTAGCGGTGTGCGCGACCTTCGGCGGGACATAGGTCTGCTTCCCGCCTTTGATCTTGTCGATTTTGTTGATGAGCGTCTTGCGGGTGGATTTGCGCTTCATAGTCGCTTCGATTTCCTCTTCGGCTTCCTTGAGGCGGTGCAGGCAGGTGCGCAGGTAGGTGGGGAGGGAGTACATGATTGCTACCACCAGAAAACCGAGGTCAATTTCGCGGAGGAGGCGCTGGTTTTCTTCGTCGAGGGAGGTGGACGTGGGGTCGTTGTTGACGTAAAGCGAAGGGTAGCAGAACTGGTTGAATTCCGCTTGGACGCGGGCCATGTCGACGTCTTTGGGCCCCGTCCAGAACCAGGAGGCTTTCTGCGCCCAGTGGTGAAGGCGATGGATGTCGGATGAGGAGTTGTAAGGGGTGGTGGTGGAGAGAGCGGCGAACCAGTGCCGACTCATGGCCTGGTCGAGCCGGTCTAGGTAGCCGTCGAACACGGGACGCTTTTTGTACTCGGCTATGCGCGCGTACTCGAGACAGGTGCGCATGCTGTCCCAGACGACGTCGCCGTCGAAGCGGGTGGTGGTGGGCATGACTCTGGCCATGGTCAGGCAGGATCGGACGAGGTAGGCTTGCGGGTTGAAGTCGGAGCTTAACGTGCCGTAAAGGAAGTCGATGGCGACTTGGGACTCGCGGAGGAAGTCGACGGCGGTGCGGTGGGTGAAGTCGATGTAGGGCTTGTGAGTCTTGTCGTCCTTGCGCGTGTGTACTTCCAACAGCCCCAGACAGCGACTGCTCACCCTCGCTTCGATGTCTCGAACTCTCACCTCTTCTAGGTCCCAGGTAAGAGATCCTTCCGGGATCAGCTTGACCTCGTCCCATACCCCTTCGGCCAACGACAGCTGGATCGCGAGGATCGGGTGCTCCCGTATCTGCTGCTCAATGTCGACGCTCGCCATGACAATCCGGAACAGCTTGGCCGCGTTCTTTTTGTAATCTGGCGGTATCTTCTTCAGCATATGCCCATAAAGCTTCTCGATATCGCTCGGCAGCTGATCCAGTCTCTTCCGCATCTCCTTCAGATTATCGTGATTCTGCAGTCCCTTCTGCAGCGACCGTATCACCAGCGCCACCCACAAGAACACGCCCTCCGAGCGCTTGACAATCTCGTTCACCAGCCTAAACCAGTCCTCCCCACCTCTATCACGCAGCTGCTCGCCCAGCATCGCCTCGGTATACCGTCGGATATCATCCTCCGTCAAATCCTGCAGCCTCAGACTCGGGTAAGATCCAAACGCCTTGGCGCACGCTTGCATCGGCCTGCTCGAGACAAGGTACTTGACCCTGTCCCCCTTCGTGTTGCGGATCAAGTAGATCAGCTCCTCTGGATCGCCCTGGAACTCATCGATGCCGTCGATGGCGATAAACAGGCGGAAGTTTCCGACATTCGTCGCCGTCGCGTGCAGTAACCGCTCGAACCACATCCTCAGCTCCGAGCCCGATGGAGTTTCCAGCTGGCCGTTGCGGCTCTTGGCGGCTTCGAGACACATCTCCGGCATGATGGTTGGTATCAGATCTGGCCTGGCACAGAGCACCTGATAGAGAAGCGACCGCATAAGACCCGAGATGAGCCGCTGGTCGTCCGCCCCTAGATGCCAGGAGAAGAAGTTGGCGTAGATCAAGTCGTCGGATGGCCCCGCCCATCGTTGCAGGTGATGTCGCAGGCGGCGGTCGCTGACGATGTACTTCATCAGAGTCGACTTCCCCGAGCCGGCTTTGCCTTTGATCCAGTAACACTTGTCCTTTTCGTCTTTGCTTTCGAGAAAAGCTGACAGATTCGACCAGGGCCTGCAAATGTTGTCGAAGGTGCTGGGGTTGTTGGGGTTGGCGAACACCCAGGAAAAGGTGCTTTCGTAGGGCGTCTTGACGGACTCGAACCGGTCCGTGATCTGTCGGAAGTGAAGCATGTCCAGGACGGCTTTGTTGATGGTCGCGAAATCTTTTGCGGGGACGTGTTCCATTTCTGCTCCTGCTGGTTGACCCATGAGTCCTGGGTCAGATTGGAGGCGCAGTACTGTGTCGAATTTGGCGTCTTGGAAGGATCCCGATTCCGATCGCTGGTTGAAATGCCCGAGATGCTGATGGCTGCCGGTGCCGTTTATACCCAGGCCCATGCCCATGGCCTTTCCGCTGGGATGGATGAACCTCGTCTCACCACTAGCCAGTGTGACCATAGCAGCTACAATCACTGGGTTCGGGCCACCACCCTGCTTTGCCTCGGCCGCCACCCTCGCGTGCTGGTCAAAGATTGGCGTACTACTCCCCGACTTGATCCCGCTCTGGTTGAAGGCTACAATCTTGACGATGTTCTCGTTCATGCGGTGAACGTCCTGGCGTAGCTGAACGATTTCCTCCCGTTGCTGGGCTAGGTCGTAGTGGTGTTGCATGCCGTAATGGTCCACTTTGGCGTTCACCATGGCGAGGACGTGGATCCCCAAGTCCCGCTTGAACCCGTCGAGCTTCTCCTTGAACTTGTCGAGCTCGCCTTCCGTCCTGACTGAGTTGATTGCCTCCGCTAGGGTGTTCCACCTGGAGCGGTTCGGATCGCACTGTAATCGGTTCAGGAAGTCCTCGGCCATGTCGGTGGCTTCGTCGAGGAGAGAGTTGATGGCCTGTTCAGGTGTCAGCAAAGAGGAGGGAGGTGTCTGCTCATACGACGAAGGGCGGCAACTGACCTCTTCATGCTGTATTAGAATACTTTCCGTCTCCGATGCGTTGTGAAGCCTTGGCGTGGATTTCAAGACGCGATTTACGTTTGTGAGATCGTTGAGTGCCGCTTCGAAGGATTTAGGAACGGCCCGAGCATTGTTGCCATTCAGGCTGCCGTTGCTGCGGAGCCTTTTGTACTCCCCGTACACGGTAGATCCAAAGTCGATGAACTGAAGGACGGCCGATGCCAGGCCTAGGGCGGTAAAAGGGTCGATCATGTTGAAGATAGTTGGACGAAGAAGGTGAGTGAGATTGAATAAGGTGAAGGTGAAGAAGAGAGACTGAGGAGAGCTGCTTATCGTCAATTCGGGACTCAAAAGCGGGGTCGTCACTCGTCAGTCGGTCGGTCGTATGAAAAGTGACAGGCCAGCCAGGAAAAGAAACTATGAGGGTATCATGCAAAACACATCGGCAGCAGCAGCAGCAGCGGCACTGCCTAAGAAGAGAGGTCAACAACGGACGACGACGACGACGAGATGAGGTTGAACTGGAGCGTGGTGAGCCTCATCTGGTGGAGCCATCCATCCGCCGTGGTAGTATAGGGGGCCAGGCACAAGCTGACGGAGCGCTACGTAGGTATGGACTGGATCGGTATCGTGTATGGCTCAACGTCGTCGTGAGTCGTCGTGTGGACTGATTGCTTCTGTATGTATTGATGAAACTGAAAAAAAGGTACAACACCAGGGGCAGGCAGGCTGAGGCAGAGACCAGGCAAAGGAGACCAGACAGAGAGAAGACTGAGAATGGAATGGCCTTTCTAAAGATCCGATGGCCGAAAAGGAACCCGCCCACTTCCATGTTGCCCTCTCAGGTCTCTCACCTCTCGCAGCGCTTCTCGTTGCCTTCTGACCTCTCGTGAGAAGGCCCAGCTAACGACCCGGCCAAAACTGTGCCCAGCTATGCCCAACACGTGTATCCAGCATGTTATCGGCGCTTGTGATTGGTGGTTGGCGGGCGACGGCGGGCTAATCGATGCGCGTTCTGCAGCGACTGCAGCGCCCACATGCGCGATATCAGGTAAAACTAGTAAAGATCCGGCGTTTATGCGCCTCTGGCACTGGCGCCGGAGACTAGCACAGTAAAATGGTGGAGCTCCACGGAATCGTATAAGAATCTTCAATTCATTCATCCGTCACTTTCTTGACGGCTTGACCCCTCTCCTTGGCTTGGCTCCCTGGTCGCGGCGAGGGCCTGCAGCCCGTCTTTTACTGGACAATCGATTTTTACTGGAAGACGAGCGAACGAGCGAACGAACGAGGTCACTGCCGTGGTGAGACTGAAAAGGGCCCGACAAAGGGCCAGACCAGAATGGAGACACCGAGAACTGACTGTTGTCAAGCTTCAACGGAAAAATGCGCGCCACAACTCAAGTTTTTGCCTCCCGGCCGGGGTCGCTCCGGGTGAGGCGCCGAGAGGAGGCGTGTGTGGCTGTGATGAATGGCTGAACTGGCTGGCCCGTTGGAGCCAC
The DNA here is from genome assembly GCA_009806015.1 of Neurospora sp. CHS-2018b. Lineage (NCBI taxonomy): Eukaryota > Fungi > Ascomycota > Sordariomycetes > Sordariales > Sordariaceae > Neurospora > Neurospora sp. CHS-2018b. Next base: position 672,185 of record RAOV01000022.1, read on the forward strand.
GAAAGGGCCGGCCTTTTGCCAATTGTCCACCACACCTCTGACACCGTAAGCTTGCATGCATATCAGCATCATCGTGAAACAAGTACAACGAGATGGCACCTTTCCTTTTGGACGTTTTGGATCGCGCATTCAGGGGCTTCTGGACCCATTGAGATGATGCTAATCTGGACGGGCAGGACGGCGGTCAGTTTGATCCTCTGCAACACCAGCACGGCGATAATCATGAAGTCGACGACGACTCCCCAAAATCAGGAACTTGCAGCGAAATGGACTTGACGTGCGTATTCGGTTATTCAAGGAGTCCTTTTTGGCCTGCTGGTCCATGTCATTCGTCTTTGCTGCGTTGGAGCTTGAGCCTTCCAGTTGGTGGCACAGGTCGTTGGCGCCGTCAACGCCAGATACCTTTGCACCTGCCGCCCGTTTGGACCAAAGAGCGATGGGTGCCCTCGGCCTCGTCTTCTCTTCCTCTTTTGGAGACCTTGATATCTCATGCGCTGAGCCTTCTTGTTACTGGCATCGTCATCAACCCAATGTGTATGTCCCATTGTGCAATGACGCTGCTCGTTGCGCTACCTTCATTGCAGCCTAGTGGGAGACAAAGCCTCATGGATCGATCCAGCCACCAGGTATATATGGAGGATTTCCATTTCTTGACGCCCAGACTCAGCGCTGGGTTTGTCCTACATCCAAGGTTTAAGAAAAGTCATGGGGCCATGGTTGATTCGCATCGTCCATCTGCCAGTCACAGGTGGGCGGTCCATGATGAGGCTGTATGGAAGATCAATCGGTGCCAATGAGGGTCTTTTGAGGGACGATATCCACGAGTCCATACTGGCCAGAACTGTGTCAGCCAGTCGGGTGCGGCATGAGAAGACGGCACGTATGCTTTCTGATGGCGGGGTTGGTGATGTACAGCCAGCACCACAGCCGACTGGACACCGAGAACGTCCTTTGTCGACGGAGTCAGATGGAGTCGGCCATTGAGGGTGATTAAGTTCTGTTGCATCGTAAGCAGATGGACTGTTGTGTAACACACTTTTGAGGTTCATGCCCAATCGGTTTGCTTCTTTTTTTTTTTGCCGTGTTAGCTGAGAAGGACAGGTTGCCAATGTGATATCCATACGTTGTTATTGGCAATGGGTCATCATAATGATGCCGTACGATGTCAGCCCCATGCTGTGAAGAAGTCGTCAGGGCGCCATGAGCTGGCGACTTTGAGTAGGCAGGGAACCATCAACTAGAGGTCTAGAGCATTCGACGTCCATGATGACGGCCACCATTGTTGGCGAAAATCCAAGCGAGGGAAGAGACAAGTCCAAGATCCGGGGCATATGCAATGGAGAGGAGAAGGTCGAAATAAACTTGAGCTATGGTGCCATAGAAGGATCGATGCAAGACATGTTCGATCGAAGAAGTTCCTTGGAACCTTCTGTACATCTTGTCGTCAGGCGAGCTCCGATTGTTGGCCGCAAAGTGGTATTGACTAGGAGTGCCGAGATAACCACCGTAACCACGGGTGAAGACCTGAAGTTTGGGTTGCATTGAACTAATCTGGAGGATAAGGTACCGGCCGGAGACGATTGGGCCGAAAACCATTTGTTCGGGGCCATGCCTCCAGTCACGCAAGTGGTAAAGTCTACGCTGTGGTCAGGAGATGTTTATCAGTGAGTGTCTCTACATATGCGAGAAGTTGATAGGAAGTGATAGTGGTCAAGACATCCAGTAACATGTACCATATCTAGGACAAACGTGAAAGATATTCGATATATTGAAGGGTGAGGTGTCTAGATAGCTGATATGAGATGATGTCCAATGTGAGGCTGGACCTTTTCGGTGTAGCTCGACGTGCATTTATCGTGATATTGTGAGAAAATACCACTAACAAAAGTTGTTTGCATTACGGGGAGAGTTTAGAGTACAAACTCGGAACTTACAGTGCTTATCAGGCATGGCTTATAGAGAGGAGCTCCGTCAGCCTGTTTCGACATCCACAAGCCGACATGGGCTCGAGCCTTTCAAGACCCCTCGAATGTCTGGAAAGCTTCCATCATGATGAAAAAGGAAGTCAACATTGGTCACCCCGCAAACTTCCCCAGGAAAATGACCTCTACATGCGGACCTTGGCATGGGTCGACATGTTGGAAAGAGGAAGGAGATCCAATTTCCAGAATGCTGGGACCGAGATTGAAGCCAGAATGGGAATGTCAATGTCGCTGACCACGGCCTGGACTGTCTGACGATGTTTATCGGGTGGATAGGTATCACGACATGTCGCCTGGATGTTGACATGCACGGGGAGACGGGGTAGCGTCCATTAAAGTTGGGCTAAATTGGGGGAGGCACTCCACATGGTCGCCATCGACAGTGCGGTTGGGATTGTGTGGCTCCCGGGGACTGCAGTTGCAGTGACGTTGATGTCCGTCTTACTCTTCGGGGTCCTGTCGACGACATGAAGCGGCCCAAGGTCGAGACCATCAAGACGAGGCCATATGCCAGGTTGAGGCTGGAAAAGACGAAGTTGAAAACCCCAATATCGCCATCTTGGAAATCCATGCCCTTTGTGGCGAAACAAAAGTGTATCTTCCTTCAACAATCGTGAGGCATGTGTCTTGGTGTTGATGGCAGAATTCGGCCATGGCGACATGTTGATGTTGACCTCCAATTGGGAACCTTGATGGAATGCAATGACACGTGACCGGGACCCGGCATCACAACAAAGCTGTAGGTGTTGGCTGTTAGATTTTTGCAGCACTTCTTGACGTAATGCGTAACAGTAAGTACATCCCCGCATTTTACAGTGGGCCTGGTGATGTCGCAATTCTGGCGACAAAGCAACAAAGCGCAAAAAAGAGGACGATGACTCCACCTTGTACCTGGGAGCTTCCCGCGCCCCACCCAAGCGATTTCGCCATTTTGCCCTCCTCTTGCAAGAGCGACGGCCAATCTTGTCTCTTTCTGTCGCAACACTCACAAGTCACAAGAGAAGGAGCAAGTCTAGCACGTCCGATTTCAGGAGGTGAAGCAAGAGGTTCAACACCTCAATTGCCATCTTGGAAGGAGTATTCCCCATCCCACCACCGAGAGCCGTCCCAGAGCTGTTATCCGGTTACGCTAAAGACCACGGGCATTCGTACAGCTTCAAAGAGCTGGAAGACACACACACCGAAAGTCGGAGAGACTTCAAACGAAACATTGGACAACCACTCAGCCAAGTCGATCAACTCAGACAACAGCCCTGTGTAACACAACAGACTGAAGTGGAACAAATCATCACAGTACGTACAGCACCAAAAAGGACCCTTTAAACACTCTCCCCCGGTCAGGTTGACTCGGATTGCGACCAAGGTGTTGTGCATTGCGTGCCATCCGTCTGCCAGTGGTCTTGCTTCCACTTCCAGGTTGTTGCTTCCCCGTCATGTCTGCACTCTCAATGCTCCCTTGCCCTGCTCCTCCCACAGACGTCCCCTAGGTAACCTTGATACCCTTCTAAACTGCAGCTGCACACTACGCTAGACAAGAGTGCACTAACACTTACACTGCACCAATAACAGAAGGTCAACCACACGTGCCCATCTCCTCTTTGTGTCCAACTCGGTCCTTCAACGGTCCCCTCTTCCACAAGACATCACCGGGTCATCTGGCTCTTCTCTTCAGTTGATCGCCTCCTCCTCCTCGGGGCCCCATCTCCAATCCTCCGCCAACAACAAACAGACCCCATCCAGAGAGATCGCCAGTTGGGCTGTCCCCTCTTTCAGCTTAATCCAGACCTGCCAACAGTGGAGCGAGTCCGGATTCCAGATCAAGGAGATTGGACCTTTAGACCGCCCAAACATCGGCCACCATCCATACACCTCACACACAAGGACCACAGGGAACCCCAAGACATCCTCCAGATCACGCAAGACCGATACCTCCTGTTCCTTCCCGCCCTGCGGCACTCGCGCCAATCTACGATACATCAATCTGCCTCCCCTGGTCAGCACGCCATCGCCCTCCAGCCTGACAACCATCGCTCGCAAGCGAGGGCCCAATGCTTGGTGCTGCCTCTGCCGCCATACATCGACAAGACCACGCAACCGCAAACGCACTCTAATCTCCCTCAGACGCATAATCGCAGCATAATCTGGGCCCGGCGGTCCTCGACTCCCTCTCCCAATGGATTCCTACCACCTCGCCCCGTCTCGTCCTACTGCGAGCTTCGGACATGATAATGACGCCCAGATCCAGCATGGGACTCTAAACTCCTACTCTCAACGTAACAACCACTCGCGCGACACCGACTGCTCCTCCAACCCCGACCTCGATCTTGATCTCGAATCTAACCTCACCATCTCCACCGACCCGACCGATATTACAGACAAGAACTGCAACCGCAAGCGTCCAGAGCAACAGGGAAGGCTGCGCTCCCGGAACAGCGTCACCAACATGTCGTCCGTCCTTATGAGCAAGACTGTCACGCCTTTCCTCAGGGAACATATTCCCAGCCTCTACGCCCCCATTGGCAAGCCTGGGAACCAAGAGACCGCCAGAGCAGAGAACCCCAACTCCAAGTACTGCTACAGACACCACCCAGACTCAAAGTGCCGAAGGGCTGCCGACAAGGCCAAGATGGTTATGATTCAGAGTGAGCTGGACAAGCTCACATCAGCGGTAGGTCTACAGCATGAACATTGCTGGTTGTCTACAAGGTTTGGTGGCTGACTTGTACCTTGCTTGAAATAGGATCAGCAAGCTGTTACCCACGTGTGGTCCCTGTTCTCCGCCGCCCCTGCCCGACACCGCGACCTGATGCTTCAGGGTATCCTCTCCCAGCTCTGCTTCCCACAGCTCTCGTTCGTCTCTAGAGAAGTCAACGAAGCCCTCAAAATCGACTTCATCTCCGCCCTCCCCGTCGAGCTCGCCCAAAAGGTCCTATGCTATCTCGACACCGTCAGCTTGACCAAGGCCGCCCAGGTCAGCCAGAGGTGGCGAACCCTGGCCGACTCCGATGCCGTCTGGGTCCGCATGTGCGAGCAACACGTCAACAGGAAATGCACAAAGTGTGGATGGGGATTGCCCTTGCTGGAACGCAAGAAGCTGCGCAACTATACAAGACAAAGACAGTTGGCCAAGGGTGGGCCACAAGGGAGGATCACGGAATTGGCCGACTCCCACGACAGCCAGGATCAGTCAGTCAACCAACACGGAAAGCGCCCGGCAGAGACGGAGGAAGAGGATCCTATAAAGAAGCGCCAGTGCATCGCTGAAGCCTCCAAGGCGCTAACGCAACCCAAAACACGAAGCTGGAAAGCTGTCTACCGGGATCGCTGGCAGGTCAGCTACAACTGGAAAAACAGCCGTTACAAGTTGTCAGTTCTCAAGGGTCATGAGAATGGCGTCACCTGTCTCCAGCTCGACGATAACATCCTTGCGACTGGATCGTACGACGCCACCATCAAGATCTGTATGTGGTCTTTCTCCTTTGGACATGTTACAATGGCACTCCAGACTAACACACTCTTTGACAGGGAACATTGAGACTGAGGAGTGCATCCGGACCCTTGTTGGTCATACGGCTGGCATTCGTGCGCTACAGTTTGACGATTCGAAGCTCATCAGTGGCAGTCTTGACCGTATGTTGCAACCCGCCTCAATCCTAGCATGACAATGTTGCTAACTGATTCGTAGACACCATCAAGGTCTGGAACTGGCATACCGGCGAGTGCCTCTCCACGTTCGCTGCGCATACCGACTCCGTGATTAGCGTTCACTTCGACGGCCACCTACTCGCCAGTGGGTCGAGCGACAAGACGGTCAAGATTTTCGACTTCAATTCCAAGGAGACATACTGCCTCAAGGGCCACAGCGATTGGGTCAACTCGACCCATGTCGACATCAAGAGCCGAACCGTCTTCTCCGCCTCGGATGACACAACGATCAAGCTGTGGGATCTGGACACGCGCCAGGTTATTCGGACATACGAAGGACATGTCGGCCATGTGCAGCAGGTCCTCATCCTCCCGCCCGAGTACGAGCCCGACGAGGAGGTGCTCAACGGTGCTTCGCAAGACAACCAAGACGCCATGTCGGTATCATCGATCGGAAGCGGAAGCCCAACCATGTCGCATGCACAAATCGAGCGCGCCGGCAGCCCTGGCAACCACAGTCCCAGCTACAACCCGCTACCGAGCAGCCTGCCGAGTGGAGACGATGACGTGCGCCAGCTCTATGGATCCGCCTTTGCAGCAGACGAGTCACGGCCCCTCCCCCCGCGCTATTTCATGACGGGCGGACTCGACAGCACCATTCGCCTCTGGGACAGCGCGACCGGCCGGTGTCTGAGGACGCTTTTTGGCCACCTCGAGGGTGTTTGGTCTTTGGCGGGAGATACAATCCGCGTTATCAGCGGAGCCAACGACGGCATGGTCAAGACGTGGGAGCCGCGCAGCGGAAAGTGCGATGCGACGTATACGGGCCACTGCGGACCCGTCACTTGTGTCGGGCTGAGCGACAGTCTGATGGCTAGTGGCAGTGAGGATGGAACGATTCGGTTACATTCTTTCAAGCCTTGTCAGCAGTGGGGTGGCGGCCGGGACTCCCGCAACAGTTTGGGACGATGAGAGCATGTCGGGTTTCAACTACCCACTTTGACTGCTCTTGCATCTCCCTCCAGTTTTGGATATCTTGGATACGCCATCTGTGTCCTCACATTCCTTCTTTTTTCTTTCTTCATCATCCTCCATTGCGGATTCTCAAGCAACTTTTCTTTTTGTGTTTTTTGCTTTCAACAAAACATTGCCTCTCCCCAAGAAGGGAACGAAGGCACATAGTTTTGGGTCAACTTGCAAGCATAGGTACAGCGTTCATGTGTTTCACAAGTTAGGCATCTGGGATGGGATCTCAAAAGCAGCAGGCACTTACAGTGATATAGAAAAGGAGGGAGGGGGCGTCATTTGCATGGTTCTGGAAGGATATCTTGGGGGTTGGATGGAGTTTATGATTTGGCTTTTTTTTGTTGTTCTATACCCTATTTCTTTGGTGTGCTAGTGTGAGTTGAGTGATAATGAAGATGGTAGTTTGGAATGGGATCTTGTCTCGTTCATGTTATTGTTGGTGAAAAGAATGCTCAATGACGGTGATGGTTCGGAGATGTGAGGAGATTGTCTGCTTCATGTTGTCCCATTCGGTTTGGTCTTTCAGAATGATCAGGGATAGAGAAAAGAATCTTGTTCTTACGTCCTTAACATGCGCAAACATACGACAAATCCTGTCACTGGCTCCTCCAGCCGGTTCTTCCGTGTAGTATGGGGTGGTAGTCCCCTCCTTTCTCTATTGACGCAGAGGCGGCTGAGGAAAGTCGCATTCATTTCCGAACCGCACGACTTACATGTAACGGAGGTCACTGCTGATATAGCATTGAGATGAACTTAAAGTGCCAGCAATGGGTAGGAGCGTGAGAAAGGGCACCATCTCAACATGGGTGGGCTCTTTCCCAAGAAGTCGCGAGTTTGTCTCAAGATGAGCTTGCAGTTGCCGTTCAACCACAACCACTCTCAACCCGCATGATAAACGAACGTGAGAAACAGCAATTTCCCAATGGGAACACTTACTGAGGTTAACCGGCGCATTTTTGTGTCTCCTTCAGACTCCAGACTTTATGTTCCTGACCTCTTCCAAGTAGCGATTTATACGTAGATGCGCAAAACTGGAAAGATGAACTCAACCGGAAGAAATGCATGCCTGAATGAATGAACGTGCTTAAGTACCAACCTAACTTAACCTGAAGGACAAGATGTCCATCGCCTTTTCAGTTTTCATAACCACCGTCCCTTCCGCGCAATTTGGCAAGTGCAAGCTAGTCCCTTCCTCTATTGCGCATACCTTCTGTGAGTGAGTGGATCGCGTGCACATCTTCATGCAGAGGTAAGAGCGAGCGGTGATGCTGGGTGCAGGTGGAAGGTACCATCAATTTTGGAATTTTCGGGATCAACTACTTGACAGCAGAAAGCATGGGATGGGAAAGAGCGTCCGGCTGTTGGATTTGGTGCTGGGTGCTGGGCGGTTATGAAAGGACGGCGGGGATGAAATTCGGAGGGGAACTGAAAGCTTCTGTTTTCCTCAGTTCTTCCTCTTCTCCTCACTGCCGCTTTCAATGAACGTGGCACCCTCACCAACAACTGTTTTTGGCTGAACATCGGCATGTCCCAAGCAACATCATTTTCCCGTGCTTCCGTGACGACGATGAGCTCGCGGCCGTCAACCTGTCGCACAATCGATGCACGATAAGGACAGCAATGGGTATCTCTACGGATACGGCGAGTCGGCGACAACACGGAGCATCAGAGAGTCCTGTCAGTACCATCACCGCGTGTCGTGTTGTGTGTCATCACGACATCAAACAAAAGTCGCCTCTCACAGCACGCAATAGGGACAATGACACACGATCAAACGATCAATGACCGAATTCGGGTTCATCTCGGCCGAGATCCGACATTGCCGGGCTCCGGAGCGCGGGAACGACGGCTGTCGGCGGGTATTGGTGAGTTTTGTTGACTCTCACCGTCGTTCACTTCAAACACTCACAGACCTTCTCATCCATCGTCAGAGTCAGCGAGATGTCTCCGGCGCCATGCCGAAGAACACACTAGAGAGTTCGCAAGCGCCACGGGTCGCCGTTGTCGGCGGTGACATTTGAGTCTGACTCTACCAAAGAGATGACTGTTTCTGGCCAAGAGCGGTAGGATTCAACCTCGGCATTGGCACTCTGAGGGACCACGGCGCCGTCACCGGTGAGCACTGTCGCTTTCGAAACGCGCAACTGGAAAGAAAGAAGCCAAAACAGCGGAATTGATGAGACCGGGAGGGAAAGCTGGCACGTGGGTGGGCACCTGGAAGGCTCGGCTCCTCCCAGAAGACGGAAGTATTTCGGGAAAGACATCCAGACCTCACCGGCTCAGCCAGAGTCCACCGTTAAAACAACACGAGACACGACACGGCATCCTCAAGTCCACGGCTACGACGGTTCGTTATCACGGTGCCGGTCCACGACTCTTCGGTTCTCACTCGCGGGACCGTATCAGATCAATTCGGTCGACTCGGATCTGATAAGAAGCTGTCACTCAGGCGGCGGACGGATGGTTCGAACTTTGAAGTTCTCGGCTGGATGGTTCGGACGCTGCGGGGTGGAGAACCCTTGTCGCCAATTGACCTTTCCAACTTCCATGGTGTTTTGCGACGCTGCGACGCTGGCACGCCGGACAAGATCACTGGCGGTGACATTCCGCTCGTCCTTGGCGAGTTGACGGCTGGCAATTTTTAGCGACTGCCCGTTACCGGCCGGCAATGGTGCCGCACGAACAGCAATTTGGCTCGTGCACCCTCTGCTCTCTGGTCCTCCAAGTTTCATCCGTCGGCCTTCTCCCCTGAAAGCTTCATCGTGCCAATCCCCGGCCCCCGCAAAATCACAAGCTCCGTCGGCCTTCCGCTCTTCGAATCGGCTATTAGCTACGTCACACAACCATCACAAGCCAGTTCGACATCGCCAATTGTCCGTCTTGACGCCAGGCCGGACGAGACTCGTCGAATGCGGTAACACTTGAAGAACCCTTGAAGCAAATTTCCCATGATGCCCGTCTCGCATCTGACAGGCAAGGCATGGGAGTCACGAGGACAGTTCCGTTCTTCGACGGCCTGGCAGATTGGCCACGAGGATGACTGACTTCTGTCGTTGTTTCAACTCACGAACAGCAGGTGCTAGCAAGTCCATGTCCCTGGTATCAAGTTTGTGCCTGGGAACTGGTAAAGCCGCGCGCAAGCGCCGTCCCAGTCCCCTTTCATGGTGTTCTCCATTGTCTTCACGCAATTCCGCCTCTTCTCTTGGCGTCCCATTTCTCTCTTGATTTGACTTTCCCGGAGCATGGAATTGCTTGTCATGCTTTGATTACCCCGGGCTCGGCGCTGGCCAGAAAAGAAGCTTTTATACACCAGAATTGGTCATTAGCATGCGATCACCATGGTGGTTGTGCCAGGGGTGCAGCTGTTGAGCGTGGCAGGTGACAAATTCCAAATGCCATGTCAATGTCGCTGTACAACGGGGAACGAACGACCTGACTGACGGGCAACCGGGCGCGGGGGCGGGACAGTGCGTGTAGTGCCGCGTCTTCTATCCAGTCATCTGGCTTCTCCGCCGATTTTCTTCCCTCCGCTGCTCCGAATGGACGGGGCTTGGGGCTCATCCCATATGTCCGGACTTGACAGCTTGTCATACTCATCGCAATTGACTCAACTCCAATCGCCAACGCCACTCACAGAAGAGCGATATGGCGGGAAAGATCAATGGTTTCTGACATTGTCGCTGGCGGCTCATATCGTCCCTTTCTGTCATGTCATGTCTGGTCCTATTCTTGGTCCCATGCTCTCTGACCCTTTGCACTGCTTGCACGCACCATGCACGTTCTCCGTCACAACTTGTCATTGGTCAATGTATCACATTTAAAGAAAAAGAACACAATCTGTGTCCATCGTTGGGCGTCTCATCGTCCATGTCGTCCACCAAAATATTCTTTTTAACCATCCAGCAACTGTTCCCCGTCGTCGAACTGTCACGCCAAGTATTCCGGGGTTGCGGATATATGGAAAGCAACACCGTCACCCCAATTCTTGCCAGGAACCACTTTGACCACCACGAACGAATCACAGACGCCAAAATCCCCAAAAGGGCCACTAGAATCCAGGAATCCTTGCGTATCCCCGGCCTCACCACCACCGCCTGAAGTGAGCTCTGGTCCCTTTGGTAACTGTGACCTCGTTATCCACAACAGTGGACCAGCCCTTCTCGCGTCTTCTCTGTCCCGGGCCCCAAGTTCCAGTTGACACAGGTACCAACGAGCCCCAACGAGGAGCACCGAGTACATCCATCACCAGCTCCGACCATCCCTGGTCCATCGTCATGCAGCCGCGGGAGTTCTAGCGCTCGCTGGCAGTTCCAGGTCACACCTCACAACCTCTGTGGCTCTGTCAATCCGGGACGGTACACACGGGGCACCACCGCTTCTTCCTTTCCTGGAGACTCTGTTACAGGTCGCCGGGTCACCGCGGTGCTCGGCTCGGCTCTGTCCTGAGATCTGCGTCATATGGAAGCTTCCGAGTTGTACGACCTGACCGTATCGAGCAAAGTGACGGCAAGAGAACAAAGACATCTGATGGGCAGGGCTTGGCATTCCGAATCTTCTTTTTCCGTATATGTTATAAGAAGAAATGACACATGCCCTCGTTATAAGTCGTCGCGATAGTTGCACTGCTACGATACCTTGCCGTCGTCGTGGTCGTCAAGCTCCATATTCTCCGCCTGCCTCCCCTTACCCGACTCCAACTCCCTTTTTTACCATTCTTTTTAACCGCTGCTAGGAGGTCCTCTGCTGTCTCCATCGCCGTGAGCACAGGAGTGGAGTCCGATCTACCAAGTCCTACGTTTCCGGTGTTAATAATCATCCTTACCTCTGACTCGCGCCCAAACCGGCCTCGTCCTTGGCAACTCCAGGTGTCATCCTGTCTCGCCGCGACTCTATCTAGATCGGATATCGCCCGGGAACTGAAGTTGTACTTCAGCAACACATATATCTGGAAGGGTTCATCTGCTGTCTTTCTACGTTTTGTGCATCTTGTGTCGACTATTCTTCTCGCGGTTCACGACCACACGTTCATCCATCCAAGCCAGCTCAGCCCAGCCTTGTCTCTGCCCTTCTCCAGACACGGCTAACTAAAATTCCCCCACACCGAGCTACGTCCCGTACCAAGTTACAGGGGTTGTCAACTTTAACAGCGATCCCGAGACATTTTCGGTGATTTCCCTGGAGTGCCGAACTTCGCGAAGCGGACTCTCTTGTCTCCAAGACTAGCCCACAACCAACCCACCTCCATCCCTCGGTCCATACCCCCTGTGGATACGCCATTGATATATCCAACAAGGCCACCCAGATCATTTCTCCCTTTCGCTCCTCTTTCTTCTCTTTTACGGGGGAATTACCACTTGAACACGCCAGAGACGGACCTATACCGACGACATTGTCACCGTTGCGCCGAACCGGTTTAATACCACTTACATCGAACATCACCATCCTTCAACACCAAACACCACACACATACACAAACCGCAGCAATGGCGACCAAGGTCAACCAGGATCCTAAGAAGCGGACTTCCGCTGCCACCAACCTCATCGGTGAGCTTCCCACGGCTGGAGGAGAAGAGATGAGACGGGAGGCTACTCGCGCGCATTGCGCCGGGCAGTCTGGTCGCGGCGTATCAAGAACAAACTGCTAACCTTTTTATGCTAATACAGCTGGTGGTGGTGCCGGTATGATGGAGGCTCTCGTCTGCCACCCTCTCGGTAAGCAATTCCCCATTGCATGGCCTCGCTGCCCCTAAACCCAAGACTTCGGCTAACCTCGGCATTCCTGCAGATACCATCAAGGTCCGCATGCAGCTTTCCAAGCGCGGCCGCGTGCCTGGCCAAGCTAAGCGCGGCTTCATCCGCACCGGTGTCGAGATCGTCAAGAAGGAGACGGCGCTCGGTCTCTACAAGGGTCTCGGTGCCGTCCTGACCGGTATCGTCCCCAAGATGGCCATCCGTTTCACTTCGTTCGAGTGGTACAAGCAGCTCCTGGCCGACAAGCAGACCGGCATCGTCTCCGGTCAGGCCACCTTCTTCGCCGGTCTGGCCGCCGGTGTCACCGAGGCCGTTGCCGTTGTCACCCCCATGGAGGTCATCAAGATTCGTCTGCAGGCGCAGCACCACTCTATGGCTGATCCTTTGGACATTCCCAAGTACCGCAACGCCGCGCATGCGCTCTACACTGTCGTGAAAGAGGAGGGTTTCGGTGCGCTTTACCGCGGTGTTTCCCTGACTGCGCTCCGCCAGGGTTCCAACCAGGCCGTCAACTTCACTGCCTACAGCTACTTCAAGAAATGGCTCTATGAGTTCCAGCCCGAGTATGTCGGCCAGAACCTGCCCTCTTACCAGACCACCCTTATTGGTCTCGTTTCTGGTGCTATGGGTCCTCTCTCGAACGCCCCTATCGATACCATCAAGACCAGACTCCAGAAGAGTGTTGCCATGCCCGGCGAGACGGCATTGCAGAGAATTACGAAGATCGCTGGTGAGATGTTCAAGTGAGTAGCCTCCCGTCCCTTTCCTTTCTGCCTCTGTACCATAGTGGTGGACAGTTACTGATGCAAATGCGACAACAGGCAAGAAGGTTTCCACGCCTTCTACAAGGGCATCACCCCCCGTATCATGCGTGTCGCGCCCGGTCAGGCCGTCACGTTCACTGTCTACGAGTACCTTAAGCAGAAGATCGAGCAGACCGGTCCTGGTGCTTTGACTGGTGGAAGGTACGAGGAGTGATTTTGTGCGAATTGAAAAGTGATGATCGTGATGACGTTGATGAAAGAAGATGATGGGTTGAGGCGATTGGGAACATTAGCCGAGGATCCCTGTCGCTGTTTGTCTTGGTGCGCTGTCACATGCGCGGATTGGACACGCCCCCTTGTTTTCCCCCACACCCCCTGTTATGCTTTCCCCTTCTTGTTTTTTTGCATGTGGTTTTTCTTGTCTTGGACTGTTTGGTCGGTTCTGTCAAAAGACGGTCATGGTGTCGGTGATGGCGGGGAAAAGTCTCTGGTCACGACGATTGATTGTATATACCCTTCTTTTTTGTTGGGGGCGTACCACGATGTTGCATTTTGGTGGTATCTAGTGGATTCTACTTTGACGTTTGGCTTCTTGGCTTCTTGCATTCTGCTTTGACACTGCATCGCGAAAAGTTACATTTGCATCATCATCATGGGAGAGAATATGGGCTAAAACTGGATGATTCACAGCACCGCTGAGGCTAAGCTCTAAGCTCTGATTTCACGACATTGACGAGCGTTTTTCACTTTTTTACACAACACATCATTGCATCATTTCAGCGGCGCATGCACACAACAGAGTTCGATCGTCATCATCACCAACTTGCATATACGCATTCAAACGCACATACAATACGGGGTACATAGCACACACAGCGCAAGGACGAGCACAGCGAAGCATAGCGATCAGCAGGAGGCAACGCATTCATCGTCAACCACGGGACCTCAAGACACGAGACGAAGCTCAGATGAGCCAACGGTCGTTGTCTTGTCCCATCCCAACATCAGCACCCCCGCCATACCATCGACGTCGCATTCCTTAATTCGTTTGTATTCGGAGTTTGCGGCGCGGCGATCTGGCGATTTGGGTAGGGCTTGCTGTTGGGTTTTTCATGTTCATGTACATACGAAGGATTAAGATGACGAACGATGACCGGGAAGGCGGTACGGGTGGGAAGGGGGCTTTTAAAAGGCATGGATGGATGGGATAGAGAAAACGGCTTGGATTGGTTTTTCTCCTACCTCTATTTCTTTTTGTCTTTTGCATGGCATGGCATTAGCATTGCATGTATGGATGGATGGTCTTGAATATCACTTTATTTGAAGAAAATTTCACTGGGATTTCTTTATGATGGCATTGATCAAGGACGGAGTTGGTTCACAATGGGTGGGATGGGCTGGTGCGAAGAGGAGCGAAGAGGACGGACGTCAGGAAGTCCAAGTCCCTGCTTGACATTATGCAGGTACATCTCATGACTGACGTCTGTCCCGTTGCGCTTGGGTTGGGGTAAGTAGGTACCTCCCATGCCTCGGTCGGACATTTGACTTATCCGTATCTCCGATGGCAATTACATACCTACCTACTCCGACTGGCTCAAGTTGCCATTATTCCCAGCACCGTTATTGAACAACAACAACACCAGAAATTGCATACCGGGCCGGCGACATCCTCAGAGCTCAGACAGTGCCTCTCGAAGATACAGCATGTGCTCAACAATTGTAACACCATCCGCGATTACCTTTGTCGGCCGTACAACAGATCGATCGCCTCGCAAAGCTACAAGGCAAGCGAGGATATCTGCTTAAGGACCTATTCTATCCATCTTACCTAGAGGTACCTAGTGTGTCGACCACGCCGCCGACCAAATCCAGGGGTACTGTACCCAGGTTGTTCGCGATCATGAATTCATGATTGCGTACCTCGACACTCAACTGCGCCATTTTGACAGCCCTTATCACCGGACGGAAAAAAAAAAAAATTAAAAAAAATTGGCAGGGGAGACTTTGGTTGCGGGCCGTCTAGACATCTTGATCGATGACGCAAGTGTTGCTCGATTACTTGATGGTGTTTGTGACCGTTTAAAACGCCCCGACATAGGCTCGTACTTCTTCAGAGCCGCAGTTGAAGAGCAAGTAGTTCTTCACACATTCGAAACACAAGTAGCAAGGAAAGGACGACGACGACGACGACGACGGCGGCGACCGAAGATTATCGATGACGACGACGACCGAAGATTATTGATGACGACGACCGAAGATTATCGATGACGACGGGGCGAGGATCAACGATAATCCAACAGCGGTTCAAACAGAAAGGAACAGAAGAGGAAGGCGGGAACGAGAAACAAGTCCATAACAAGACACCCTCCAACGAGGAAGAAAGAGAGAGAAAGAGGACGACGACCCAACCAACGATCAATCGAGCGAGCGAGCGAGCTTGGACAACCGAGTAATCGGGCAATCGAGCACTCGGACTACCTATGGCGAGAAGGACAACATGGATCCAAAGCGAAGACCACTCACTCACTACTCTTCTTATACCGAAGAATTTCACGACATTAAGTATTAATTAACCAAGCAAAAAAGACGTGAATGAATACCTTAAAACCCCATTGCAAACACACAGGTTGACAAGAAGCATCCCAAAGTGCAAAGAGAAGAAGACCAAAAAAAAAAAAAAGCAAAAAGCTCAGCGGCCCACGAGCAGGGTCGAACCCGTCCACTCAAGACAAGACACGCCTACGAAAACTGTACCACCGTCACCAACGTAACGAGCAATGTTTATCTGGCCCCCGCCACATACCGCTTGACCACACGAGGGAACTTGGGAGTTATTGAAGGGGTGCTGAAGCGGGACCTTATAAGGCCCAGCTGGGTGGGAAGGAAGGTCTAGCGCCAGGGTTAAAGGTCTGCAGGTGCTGCGCAACCCATGTACTACTTACTGGTTGTCGAAGCAATTGCAGACCTTTAATTAGCCCTGCGTTGCCGGCCGGCCCTTCTCGTGGGGATGGATGTCTTGCTCGATTCAGTTTGTGTTATCATCACCCGACCTTGTATCTCACGACTCGACTCGTTCGTTGATCTGTTAAGGTTTCCAAAGGTAGAGAGAGGTAGAGGTACCTTGGGTCACTGGCAATACATACAGATCCGAACTGAACGGCAATATGACGGGACCACTGCGAAACGCCGCCGCCCTGGAATGGAATGGAAGTGCGATAGGAAAAGAAGAAGAAGAAGAATAAGGAAGAACAGCCGACAGACGGACGACACGAAAACGAGATCCTCACCTGCTAGGTACGGTACTAGTCAGAACTTCACTTCACTTTGGTCTTGTTTGGAATATGAATATGGGTCAAGTTTTTGGCTGTCAAGTGTCATAGTGTCCATCAAGCACCCTGCAATCAAGCAAAGCAGTAAGAGGAGGCAAGTTGCGTTCGTTGAAGGCTGTTGTGGTGCTTGTTACCAAAATATCTTGCCTCCTTCGTGGACAGGTTCGTGCCCTCAGAACAGTCAGTCATTTGCCATAGTTTGCTGGTCTAAGAAGGGCTCACAGATGACAGATGGTTCACCAGGTTGTTGTTGTTGTTGTTGTTCTTCTAGCGACTGGCGGGTGGGAGTGACAGAAGCGCATAAAGAGGGTCAGGATAAACAAGCAGGGGGATAAACCTTTGGTTGACAATTTAGGAGCTTTGAATCAATCGCTGGTCTCTCTTCGTGGTCATGGATGTGATCATGGTCACCAGGGGCACTCACCAGCTATCGGCACTTCCCGCAACCTGAATCTATAAGTCCGGAGGTAGTTGGTATCATCTGAGGATACCAAACCGGTTGTCAAAAGGGATCTTTGCCATGAATATGAACGGCACAACATCATGAGATTGTTTGGAGGCGAGGACCAAACACTCATCCGAAGGGACATCAACTATTGACTTCCCGTTGAGCACCATTCACTCCCTCTCTTCCATTTCATCCCGTTTTTTTCACCCCACCTGCCTTCTTCCCTTCACTGTGACTGTTGCCTACCATCGTCATTCCTTTGCTTCTGTTCGGTTAGATGAATTTCCCTCTCATCTTCTTCTGGCTACGACACCATCACCGAGGGCAACTTTCCTTCGTCTACCTGCTCAGGTGCCATCACCTCAAAGACTTCCCGACCAAAATCTCGAGCGCTTCCATCACCTGCCAGGTTGAAACACCGGCAAGCCCAGACCGTCAACACACTCACAGCGCACCGTATCTCGAACCTCGATCGTCTCCTTTCAAATCAAGGGCTAGATCCTCCGTCGCGAGCTTTATAACCGAACCAAAAACAGCTGACATCAACACTTCAACAGCCAAACCACCGATTGGACCAGATTCCAACCACTGATCTCGAGCTCCCGCCATCTGCCATCAACATGTGCATAATCTGGTGGACCACCGGCTGCCCGCACTGCCGCCGTCTCATCCCCGTCCAACTCGTCCAGCCCGTCCAAGCCGACGAACCCCGATCCAATCGCCCTCAACCTGGACATGAAGCCCCCGAACCACCTCAAACCCCCGGTGGAACCAGCAGCAGCAACATGAACATACCACTATACCGGCTCGGCCCCGTGCAACCGGAGACTCACAAAATCCAAAGTATTTGGAGATGTTACCAGGTCGATACTCGAATATCTTTGAGGGACTCGTTGAATGCGTATACGGCTGCGGATTTGAGGTATGGGTGGCATAATACAGGTACTTTTGCTGGGTCGGGGACTGGAGCTGGAGCTGGAGCTGCAGCTGGAGCTGGAAATGGAGCTGGAGGTGGGGCTGGAGTTGGACCCGGCGGACCCGGACCCGGAACCGGAACCGGTCCTGGTTCAAATATCAACGGCGTTAACACCGGACCTGCACCCGGAGCTGCACCCGGACCCAACACCAACCGTCCTCCCACCCCACGAAAGGGAGGTCTAGAATCTTTCCGCCTCTGTCCCTTCCTGCAGCATCTAGACGCCAGCGACCCGGAGAAGAAACACCCGAGGGAAAGTTGCTGGTTGACGAGGTTTAGGAGGGGGAGGGTTGGTATCGTGGGGATACAGGCAGTGGTTGGGACTCATGGTCTGAATGGTGGACAGGGAGCTCATGCTGGAGGTGGGCAAAATGCTGGTAGACCGCAGGCTGCTGGATCGGTGCATGCTAGGCAAGTGCATGCTGGAGCTGGAGTTGGAGCTGGACCTCATGCTGGATCTCATACCGCACCTCATGCTGCACATAATACTACACCTCATCCCGATGGACCGGTACCGGTACCGGTACATGTAGCTCTACCTGGGGGCCGAACAGGTGCGGCAGGACAGATGGGAGGACAACAAGCTCAAGATCAAGGTCAAGGTACAGGTATCAATAGTAATCTTCGAACGGGAGGAGGAGCGGGAGGAGTGCCAGGAGTGAGAAGAAGAGGAGGAGGAGGGCCAACACCTGCTAGTACAAGTACCGTCGGTGGGAACGGTGGGAACGGGACAAATGGACCAGAGAATGGGGTGCATCAGAATCAGAACCAGCATCAGAATGGGCCAAATGAGCGCGCAGAATGGTGGAAACTAGGCTGGTTCAAACTCTTACAGTTCTACCTCCCAATCGGCGGCAGGGGATCAAGATTAACAATGAGCGATATCCACAATGGTTGATGTAGTTGATGGGATGGAGGAAGTTACAACGGATAAGGGAGTGAAAGGGGAAGAAAAGTCGATGAAAATCGCCTCATCACGACTCATGACACTCAACCCCTAAAACCTTAACTCCAAGAGACAGACGGGCGGCAAAAACACAGGGCAAATACCATCTATCATTTCTGGCGACGAAAGGGGTCCGGAAGGGGTTCGCCATACTGTGTATATGCAAGAGGAAGGAAGTGTGTTGTTGTCAACCCTCAACCCCGAGTCTCCCCGTCCGCTCTCGACCTTGCCTCCATCCGCAGTTGTTTGTTCTCTGAAGTAGACCAGACCAGACACGGCTATAACGGCACTTGAAATTCCTTTCTCTTCACAAGACATCCAAAACATCCAAGACATCCCAAGAAGCCCTGCGAGACATCCAAGACATTCCAAAAACCCCTCCAAGACGGCCCGCCGCCCGCCGCTTTCTTTTCCCCGTTTCCCCGTTACGCGGGTATGCAAAGTCTCGACTGTACATACAGCATTGTGTAACCCCGTTTTCCTGTATGTCATGTCCATGGGATGCCTGCTTGTTGAGTTACATAGTAAGAATGTTCGTGGAACCAACGGAACTACAAGGTACGGACGGGCCTGGCTGTTTGGCAATTGTCAACCTGGTGGCTCACAAGGCTTTGAATGAGTGAGACTACCTCTACCTATGAGAGAGGTCTTTTGGTGGAATGTAAAAAGGTAAGATGTATCTATCTTTCGCATCTTCCGGCTTTCAAACTTGTGCCTTCCGTCGTGCCTAGGTACCTACCTTCTGCCAACGGTTAGTTCTACGTGACTTCCGTGAACATCATCGGCGTCCGGCGTCCGGCATCCGTTATCCGCCCTCCGCTACCATCCACCGAGCCCGGCCCCGCCCGTTTCGATGTGGTGTGTCGCGTGTCAGTCAATTGTTTTGTGACGGGCAAACAAAACACCTTGGGAGGAGAACACGCCAGGCACCATTCAGGAAAAATCGAATAGACGCGAGGTTGATTGATTGTTTGCGTTTGACGATTGAGATGGCGCACCCTCCACCCTCCACGAACGTCTGGTGAGACCAGACCGACGTTGATGTTGACACTTCCTTGACACTGACAGGTCTCCTCTCAAACACAAGAAAGTGAAGTGAATTCAGCGCAGCTGGATGAAAAAGTAAATTCCCTCCCTGTTTCTGTGCAACTACTCTTTTACGGCTTTTGCCTTGATCGTTATCGATTGTTGAGCTCCAGTCCTCCGTGAACTGTTGTTGGCACGCCCGTCTCCTAAAGAGCTGCTGGCTGGCGGTAATGGTCAATAGGACTTCTTCGAGCTTTGGGATCAAAAGTACAGGTAGTCAGAGTATGTGAGCAAAACTGCGAGCGATTCCCACATTTTCTTATATCGGATGTCTTTATGAGAACATTGAAGCCGGACAAGCCGAGCTTCGCCGGAGCATATCCATCCGCGACAACAAACATTCCGCCCTAGTAAAGCTCCAGTAACCCCTTCCAACCACAATCTCATCTTCTCAAACCATCAATCGCTGTTTCGAACCGTTGTTACGAACCGTTGTTTTCTACGCAGGAGGCAAGCAGGCAGTTCCCGATCTCACGTCCCACAACATCAACACCATGCACGCTGGCGAACGGCGAAACTAGCTGGCGGCCCTTAGCGGGAGAGAGAAAACGCCATCTCATCCGGGAAGCGGCAGGGCATCGTCATCGTTGATGTTGCATCTACCCATCTCTCCCGTCCCTCTTCCCATCGCTCCGTCGGTCATCCATTGGCCATCCATCTATCCGGGCATCTAACGGCGTTGGGGCGATCACACACCCACTCGGCACTCACTGACTTGATCTCCTTCGATGGGCAGATCCCCGTGCTGCAAGGGAAACATCAAAGAGCAAATGAATGGGATGGGAAGAGAGTGCTCAAAAGGTTCACGATTGCGGACCAGGTAAACGACACGGAATCAGTTTCGAAAAACTTCAATTGGTATCTCCTCCATGCTCCTCCATGCTCCTCTATGCTTTCCATCATCTCCAATATCCAACAATATCCTCTCTAACGAGTTCCCCAACGGCGACTTCTGGGCCGCCGGAACGATGGCTAGGTATATGTTATGCAACCCCCGACATAGGAATTATGTAGACAACAAAGGGAAACAAAAATGAATAGAAAAAAAAAAAGATCCAATGATACATGATCGGCAGGCTCGTCATGTCCGCCATGCTCTATATCTTGGGTATGATGCGTGCGATGGAGAGCTGCTGGGCGGGAGTGACTGCGTGGGTTCGGGACGTGATGTAGATATTCTTTGATCTACTCCGTGCCGAATGCTGGTGTCTTTGTCGACGATCCGCTTCGGCTTTCCCTTCGAGCCCACGGACTGCGAGGGCTTGAAATGGCGCTCCTCACAATCTCGGCTTCCACCGTAGCGAGGTCTTTCACCCAATGCGCCTAAGCCATGGACACTCCATATCAATGCTGTACAATATCCAGAATATGCCTTCAACCTCCTCCCACTCAACGAACGGATGCATCCGCATCTAAAATTCGATCCATATCCTCAATGGCTTAAGGAGGAGGCACCCTCGCCTCTCCTCCATTCAACAAAGGCTGCGCATGCTCCCTACTCGTTCCGCCATTCGCATATCCCTTCTCTGCCAAACCGGCCTTGCCTCCCTCAGCTCCCTCATCATCATCAAACACCTTCTTCTCCAACCACTGCGTGGCTCTCGCGCACGCGGTATCAACCCACTTCATCCACGCCCACGCAGCAATGTACGTGACGGTGGTGAAAATCACAATCGAAGCCATCTTGTGGCCCCGGCTCTTGGGGTGCAGCCAGTTGGGTTCCTTAGGCGAGCCATCCTCGTTCCTTCCCGGATCCTCCCAAGGCTGGCCGGAGATACCATAGACGATCCACATGCCCAAGGTCCTAAGAATGGTGCCGTGGGTGAGGTACACCGCGAAGGAGTGGTGGCCCAACCAGAGGAGGAGGCGGTGCGAGAGAAGGTTCTGCAGGCTAGGAGACAAAAAGATGGAGACGGCGACGCATTGGATCATGAACGCGCTGGCGCGACGACCGGCATTGGCCCCCTTAGGAACAATGAACGAGCCGCGCGAGCCGTCGCCGGCAGGATCGACGAGGAACTTGTGGAGGCGCAGAGACCAGGGCGCCCAGTCCTCGTGCTCGTGCGGGTAGGAACCAACGTAGCCGCCGATGAGGAGGAGAATGGGCACGATGACGTAGGAGAGGATGCGCTGGTACTTGGCGATGAAGTTTTGGGTGGGACGGTGCTGGGAGAGCTCGGCGAGGAGGGTGCCGAGGGCGAGGTTGGCGCCGAAGGTTTCTGCATGCAGGGACGGTGGGTTAGTCTATGCGGGCGCATTGCATGTGAGGAGGGAGGAAGGGGTGTGTGCGTACCAGTCAACGGTCCGGTGTTCAACAACCAGTAGGCGACCAAGAGGACGTGAACGAGGATGCGGTAGCGGAAGCGCATGCCAATGGTGGCGGCGAGGACAATGTAGACCTGGAAGGCTCCAATCAGCAAGGGGCGCATAGCCCACTGATGTCTGTCGTAAACATTCTCGGTGGTGGTCCAAGTATCAAGCAGGGCTCTAAACAGCCTGCGAAAGTTCGCCCCGAGAGGTACGGGATCGGGGGCATCGAAGCGGACCCAAAAGCTGTCGCAACGGTTGGAGGCAGTGTAGGCGCCGAAGATGGAGAGCACGAAGCTGATGAGGGTGGCGATGACGGCCGGGAGGACCAGCCTGGGGGGTCGTCGGAAGGCGGACCGGGCGACGGTCTTGAGGGAGGCCGAGTGGTTCCCTTGTTGGTATGCGAGCTTCAAGGGCTTGGCGGCGCAGACGAAGCCGGTGAGGAAGGCGAAGATGGGAACGCCGAGACGGCCCTGCCAAGGGATTCGGAGGTATGGAACTTGTAGCCACCTCGGGGTGCCGTCCTTAACATCGGCAGGCCAGAAGAGTGGGAAGTCCAGCGCTCGGGCAAGATGTGTCGAGATAACGAGGGCGGAGGTGATGCCGCGGAGGCCCTGTCCGAAGAAGGGTGGTCAGCAAGGTACTTGGACGGAGGTACAGAAGGGGTACGGAACGGGAACGGCAACGACTTACCTCGACCCATTTGATGTTCTTTTTGCTCTGAGCGCTCATCTTGTGGGATGAACGTCCAGAGACGCAAATAGCTAATTGTAGTAAGTATTAAGGGGTGGGTGTTTGTGTCTGGAAGCTAGGACGATAGAGGTGACCAGCTCCGGTGTAGGTTCGGAAGCACAAGACAGCGGCGTCAGGCTTGTCTCTGATTCCTTGGTTTTGTGTCCGATGCCGTCGGCCGAACCAGCAAAACGTGAGGCGAGGCAAAAAAAAAAACTGCGGCCGGATATTAAAAGAGGTGAGACCGAAAAGTAGAAGTCGGGAGTGGTTGACCGGAGAGACGGGACCGGCAAAGCAGAAAAAAAATGCGGATCGAAGTACACGCGGCCGGATCGAGGTACACGCGGCCGGGCGGAGCTACAAGTAGAAACAGGCTAGGGATAGGGGGTGGTAGATGGCGGGCGGCGCTATCGAGGACGGCGTTGTAGGCGTAGGCGGGGCATCGAAAGGGGGTCTCTCTTGTCTGTCCGTCTTTTTATTCCGTCCGTACTAGTCGACGTCGGTCGGTATTTCTCTGGTTTGTATGGATTATACTAAACGGTAATGGGTTTGTCGAAGGAGTGGCCGAATCGAAGAAGTCCAAGTGGTCGCAAAAGTGGGAATCCAAATGCAAAAAAGGGAAGCGTGATCGCGTCACAAGACTGAGAAAGTTGGACAGGAACAGGAACAGGAAAACCAGACAAGAGACAGAAGAGATGGAAGTGGAAAGCGGGAAAAGAGAGGGATGAATGGAGTGCGAATGGGGTGGTGGTGTACTGGTGTGTATGGGTGTCGGTCCACAAGGAGGGTCCTGTCAGAATGCACGGTTCAATAAAAAGTGGGTAAAATCTGTTGATTCTATATAAGAGTTCTGTGGAACCAGAGTTAGGGGCTCCAGAGTATTAGGGAGGTCTGCACCCTAATTCTAATAGCTGGGAGGCTAGTCCTCTTACAAAACCCTCTTCTAATTAGCCAAATCTATTCTCTAAACTAATATACCTCCCTAATTAAAGCCTTACAAAGGCGAAACTGCATAAAACTGGCCAAAAATGAAGCCATTCTCAGCATTATACGATTATCCTAAGGTTTATCTCTTTATCGATCTCATCCATTTCGATATATACTATTATATTCTCCCGTCTTTTCGACTCTCTATCCTTTACTAAATTTATACCGACTAGTTTTATAAATACCACGTGCTTCTAGAAGTTTAGCACCTTCGTTAAACTGTTTACAAGTATCTTGGCCGTCTCTAGATATTTAATTTTAATTCTTTTAGTAAATACCTCTTATTTTATTTAATATTTATAAATATTTACATATTTAAACTTTATTACTAATTTTGTAGCCTCTACCGTTAGAGCCTTAATAATTTACTTATTATTATATTCTAAAATAAGGATAAGTTTAATTAGTTTTACTATAAGACCGGTAATAAATCTTATTATAAAGAAGGCCTCCTTAATTATATTAATAAGGGTAATAAATTTTATTTCGGTCGTAGAAGTAGTTACTATCGTTTATTTAATAGTACTCTAATAGATTAGTCCTCTAAAGAATTATATTATAAATCCCTAAGAATTTTTACAGTTTATAAAATTATTTATAAATAACGAATTTAAAATAATACGAAGGATTTAATCTCTTCTATAGTATAGAACTATATTAGTAGTAATGTAAAAGTAGTAAAGTACTTTATTTATAACCTTATAATAATTTAGACTAGGGTTATAATTATATTTAGAGAGACGGCTAGCGGCGAAGGCAATATTTAATTGTATAATGATAGTAGCGTACAAAATCGAACCTACCTTAATTTAATAGAGGTATATTAAATATAATAACGCTTTACTTTTAAAAGGGATTAGTTCAACGTTAAATATAGGGATTAATATAATATATTTAATTTTTATAAAGTAATAGATCTTTTATAAGTACGAGCGTTAAAACAACCAAATTTTTCCTATTTAATAGTCTCGAATAATTTTAATACCTAAGAATTATTATAATTCATTTCTTTTAATTATATAATATTATTAGTTAAAGTTATTTATATACCCTTCTATAGCGGTAGCTTTATTAGGGTAATACGTAAAAATAATATTATTAATATAATAAAAGACGAAGACGCCGTCGTTAATAAGGATATATAGTTCTTTAAAAATTGGCTCGAAACCTATTATTTTAAAGGTATTAGCAAATTCTCGTTATTAGAAGAGCGGGGATCTCCGTAGCCCATATAGCGCCTTAAATATTTTAAGGACTTTGCTAGGGATTTTATACCTTAGGGGTATACGTATATAGATATTTTTATTTATATAGGTATTAATAAAGGTATTAATGGTATTATATTAAATAAGTTCGAAATTAAAACGAGTAGCTATAGCGATAAAAATGCGAAATAAATAATTAATAAGGGTAGAAGTATATATCTCTTACCCTACCTTTTTTACTTATTAATTTCTATGTATAACGAAACGCGCTTTAATTTTATTAAACTTACCGTTCTTAAAGAATTTATATACATATACCTATATATAATCGAAGATTTACTTATTTCGAAAATACGGTTTATTTCTATTAACTTTTAGCTAAATCCTTATCTTTTTATAACTATCGAAATAGGTTCGCTCTACTTATTTAAAGAGGTTTTTAAAGATATAATAATTAAGAGATTTATAATTCTTAGGTATTAAGAGGAGACGGTACTTATAAATAGATTAAACCTTATTTATATAGACTAAGGATTCGATCTCCTCTTTAATAATAATTTTATTATTACGGACAAATTGTTATAATTCCGCCTTCGTAACGGTCTTACCGTTGAATATAACTACGGGTTAATAAAGCCGGCTAATATTAAAGGCGGCTTTCTAAGGTTCGAAGCCGTCGTATATTTCGTTTTTAATATAAGGATTTAAATAGAAGCCGGCGAGGAAGGAGGCTAAAAGTAGTCTATTTAACGGTAATATATTTGGAGGAGTAGGGTAACTGTTGAGGATAAAGTCGATAAATATTTTTTTTATAGGGGTATTCGAAATCTTTGGCTAGGGTTTTAGAGATAACCGGTCGGTCTTTCCTTTTTAAGGGGATTATTTAAATTTAAGAAGGGAGCCGGGGATATCGAACGTTTAAGTATTTTCGAAATCGATTCGATTACCGACGAAATTTAGAATTTCTAATACTAGAGTTATCTAATTATATTTCTAAAATAGTATAGTAAATTCGTCGGAAGAGATCTTTAGAAATTATACTTCTATAGGTACTTCCCTAAAGTAGAGCGTATTTTCGTTAAATAATATATTATAGGTATTAATAATCGAATTAGTAATAGGGTTTTAAATATAATAGATTAACGATGTAATATAATTAATTAAATAACCGATCTATACCTTAGGGTTCATCTTTTATTTCCTTTCTTCTTTCTTCTAAACGGTTATAATTATAGTATATACCTTATAACTATAAATATAAAGGTATATAATATTTAGCTTACGTAGGGTTATTATATTAAGATTATTTTATTTAATAATAAAAGTATAGAAGTATTCGTATAAGGATTTTTAATTATAGAGGAATTTAAAGGATTAGTTAGTAAAGTAAATTACTATAGAAACGACTTTTAACTATAAATCTTTAGCGAAACGAGAACTTTAATTTATTATTCTACCCTTTTTTTTAATTATACCTCCCGAACGCTCTACGCTACCGTTTTATATTTAAATATATAGAATAGAAGGCTTAACTACTATACTTCTTAAAACGAGGAATTCTCTTATTATATAAGATCCGTTAATTTTATTATTGTATTCGATAATTTTTAATTAAATATTATATTGAATATTCAATATTATAAAGAAATTGTTAAAAAAAGAGGCAATTGTAATAACTTTGCGGTTTATTATATAGTAGTCCTAAATATATCCGGTATATTTGTAAATAATAAATATAATATTAGAATATCCCTACCGACTCTTCGTATAGTCGAAGAAATTTACGGCCAATTTTTTTCCTAATCTATAGTTTCGATCGCGGGGTCTATAGCTAACTTATCGTTTAATTTTTAATATAGTATACGCGTTGCAATATATCGTAGAAAAGCCCTTAAAACGGGCGTTAACGACGTTAATAAAGTAATTTAAAATTTGGGGGCCGTAATAACTAAAGCGGTAATACTAAATAATAGCCTCTTTCTTATAATATTTATAGCCGTTAAAAGAATTGAATTAATTATACTGGGTAAAGAAGGTAGTTCTAAAAAAAGAAGGAGAGAGGTCCTTAAAGACCGTTTAACGGTATTATATTATAAAATAGTAAAAGAGGGAGTAATTTAGTCCTCGTATATAATTATTAGGTAATTGCTAGTCCTAATAGAAACCTTTTTTACGAAAGAGGTAAAGAGAAACGAAATTAACTATAAAATCGGGGCAAAAAACTATATCGTTAAAACGAAGCTTCTTTAGATTTCCGTATCCCTAAACTATAATATTTATATTCCTATATCCTTTAATAAAAATGCAAAAGTCTCTAACTTAGAGGCTATTATTATAGGGAATATAATAAAAATTAATAAAACAATTAATTTTATTAAAAATATAGAGGGAACTATTAGAATCGAAGAAAATACTATTCTTAAGAAGGTACGGATTTAAATCTCTTTCTCCTACTTAAAGAACTATTTAGTAAACGGCTATTTTATAATCGGCTACAACCTCTTAAATACTCTTACTAAAGAATTAATTACTTTTATTACTATTATTCCCCTATTTCGTTTCCTATTCGAGGCGGTCGACTTTTCTCTTCAATTATAAATCGTTACGGAGGTTCTTCTTAATTTTATTTTAAACCTTCTTAATAGGCTTCTATTTAGGATTAATCCTTTAGGAAGGGAATAAATATTAGTAATACTTAATTATATAGAAACCCTACTAATACGCCTTATAGTGAATATTTAAAAATAATAATAAGAAATTTACGGTTATAGCCTTACGCTTTCTTTTATAATAATTTTAAATCCTACTAAATTGAGCGTTTTTATCCTTAATACTATTATCCTATAAACCGTTAAAAGTTAAATTTATACTAAACGCTCTCCTATAGCCCTTAACTTTATTAACGCTAATAGGAGGTCGTTCGTTTAATCCTTTACGGCAGAAATCCCTAAATATTAAACGAAAATTAAAGGTATTAATTATTACTTTCTTACTAAAGTATTTAAAAATACTAAATACTTAAATAGATTTAATAGGCTGTAAATAGTTTAAGAGGTCTTTAAACTAAGTATTAATTATAGTAACCTTTAGAACGTTGTAGCGGATTACGTTAATTATTATAATATTTTAACTATTTATCTATTTATTTATTCCTCTATCTTTCTTATTTAATTCGCTTAATAATAATTTTAAATAATCGTAATATCTTTAATGGGCCTCGGTTTAAGCATCCTCCTCTCTATAGTTACAACCATCCTTAATATTAGCGTACTATTCGGCTATAAATTAGAGGGGTAGGAAATTATTAATCTTATAAAAGGGGGATATAAATTCTTATATTTACTTTCGAATATTAGTGTTATTAGTTTTAAAGGATTCGTAGACCTTCGTATTATATAATTAATTAATATAATTGTATTCGTACTCCTATAAATTAAAGGTAATAAAGTCTATTAATTTAATTATAGCGTCGTCGGTCTACTAATCCAAAATTCGGTTAGTAGTTTCTACCCCTTCGGGGGCCTCGATTAATTATAAGGCTCTAACCTTTTAATTTACTCTAACCGTAGCCGGGGCTAAAATTATATAAATAATAATTCTATTTTTAAAACTATTTAAAATTTCGTAAATTCGTTTAATATAGTGTAGGGCTATAGTCTTAATAGCGTAGTTATTAATACGGATAAACGGAGGTTTCTAAACGGCCAGCTTTAAACTTAGTACGAAATTAATAAAGTCGAGACTTTTAGCGTAGCTAAGTAACTTATCGCTCTAGTCCCGGAACTTCGAGGGCCTATTAAAGTAAGGACGGTTAATTTTAGGGGAGGATTCCTTTAATAAAAATATAGTTACTTATTAATTTGGTCGTTATAGGGTAACTGGTACGTAGATATTTGTGCTTCTATAGATATTAATATAAATGCAAGTATCGCGAGTCAAACTATTAATTATTAGAATGTACGGTTCAATAAAAAGTAGGTAAAATCTGTTGATTTTGTATAAGAATTCTGTAGAACTAGAATTGGGGGCTCTAGAGTATTAGGGAGGTTTGTACCCTGATTTTGGTGGCTGGGAGGCTAGTCCTCTTACAGAACCCTCTTCTAATTGGCTAGATCTGTTCTCTAAACTGACAGGTCCTGGAGATGGACTGTGGAGGACTGTGCGGACCGGGACCGACCCGCCGTTGAACTGGCTTTTTTGGGAATTTCGGTTTTGGGGCCGCCGGGGGACGGGGGGCGGCGGGGGGTTTCGATGTTGACGACGTCGCTCCGTGGCCGTGCTGTTTTTAGTGTTCCCTTCCCCTTGTTAAACAACAAGTAACAAGTCGTACAAGCTCGCTGTTATTGTGTAACGATAGTTAACAAGCTGTCCAAGTCAAGAAAAAAGGGATAAATATCAACCGTAATCTTACACCTCCAGGTCTGTTCGATATGTCGTCTCGATATTTCTGTCAAGCGAGAGACGGTGGCGGATCCAGGGACATTTTGAAGGCCTGAGTCCTGTGAGGGCGCTGACGGGAAGAGAGGGGTGTGCTGCTGGTGTCGCCTGCTTGTCTTGTAACTTCAATGCCCGTGCTTGTTGCTGTAACTTGGCACAATCACACGCACACTGTATCGTCCCGCCAAGAAAGGGACTTCAAATCAATCTGCCGTCGAATTTCTTTGGATCGCGCAATGCGAGCCAAGACGCCGCCAAGAGTCCAAGCATGTACTCCAACTCTTGGCGGTTGCAGTTTTCCAGGGTCAGGGCATGGAATCGCAAATGGCGGGCAGCATTGCGCTGGATCGGAGGTTGATGATGACGGAGGTGCTGGTGTTGGTTTTCTCACCGACTGGATATGGCTTCTTTCATGTTTTTGGAGGAGGAAAAGATGGAATCATGTCAAAGTTGAAAAGGCCTCAGAACGAAGTGTCCTAGCCGAGGCCATGGTCCCGGCAGGCAAGAGAGAGAGTCTGTGTTCCTTGCAGTAGCACAGGTACAATCCAGCAGGTACAACACCGACTACACTACGGGGATGCAGCTGCCCTGAGATTGCGAATTGATTCAGCAATTGCGACAATTGAAACCACCACAGTGTTTTTGGAGAAGTGGCGGTCTGGGCTCACACCGTGTCGCACCCGCTTCAACTTTTGGTTCCTTCCTCGAATGCTTCTTTTCCATTTTCTATCAATTGGACGCGAATGCTTGCCATGGGGATTCGTCAGCCTTTTGGTTTTTGGGAAGCATTCCATCAATCACAACTTCACAACGCCATGACAGGATGCCGTCCTTGCCGGTCTCACTCGCATAACCCTCAGAAACTGTTATCACCGGTCTCCGAGATTACAATGATGATGCTGACATTGAAGACTTCGGGGATAAAGATGATGGCTCGAGATATTTAACGAACACGGCCCCAATGAATCAGAATCATGCGACAGTAGCGGACACTTGTCTTCCCGGCTGCAACACTCCTATTCCTATTTGTGGGGTTCCATTGTTCCACGTCTCGTCTGCCCAGTATCAACCCCAGATTTCATATTGCCCTACCGCTAGGGACTGTGCTTGTTTCATCGTCAACATCTCATTATCAGTGTCCATTTGTATATCTTGACAAGAGGTCGCTCATCCTCCATCACATGTGTTCAGGAGAGGTAACCAACAAACAATCACACGCGACAAGACACAGCACCGCATCGCCAGGCGCAATTGGATCGATCGCAACCGGCCAAAACCCTGGGTAATCTTGGGGATCTTCAAAACTGGCGACTGGTGGCTGTCAACCCTTGCAAATATAAACCAGCCGCTACCCATTTCTAGAAGGCCTTTCAGCAAATCTATCGACAGTCCAAGGAAGAACCCAAGACCTCTCACCCCCTATCTTTTTGCATATCTTTTTCTGCTTTCCTCAGTCAAGACCACTGTTCATCCCCTTCCAGTTTGTGTTCTTCTGTCTTTCCGTTTGGGGATCCAAGCCCCGTCTTCCGTCTTGTCAAGAAGCTGAAGAAATATTTCAGGATCGATCATCAGTTCCCCCAAACCAGAAATTGCTCAGCTGACCGCTTCTGACCGCTTTTAACCGCGTCGATCGCAGTACCTTTTCGACCTCTTGGAGCGATGTCGTCTCCAAAAAAGACTCCATCAAAACCCCAAATTCCCAACTGAAGAAAACCCCCCCCGGCCACCCCCGAACAACCCCCACCCCGGGCCGCGTAACCGACCGCACTAGCTTCCAGCACTCTGGCCCTTCCCCGACAGCAATTGTTCCAATTCAGGAACAACGGAAGTGATTTTCTACCCCTTTTTTTATCTTGTCCGTCGGGATGTTTCTTTTCCATCTTTTGAGGTTTCAAGAGTCCGTGCTATTTCTCCAGACTTTTGGTCCGGGTCTCTCAAAGTCCGGTGCCTTGCAGACAGATTCCCTTTCCAGAAACAAGTGATATGCGGTGTGCTCCAAAAAATTCCAACACAGCAACTCGGATCTCCAACAACATGAAACCTTCCCGCCCCGGTCCGGAGATTTCGATATTCGTCCGTAATGCAGCATCTTTCATCTCAGCCTCTGCCTCCGCGTTTTGCACGGCACACCCAGAGGTGACAAGCTTGCGCTTATTGTTTTATTCGTAGCGGCACCAGCGACCAACAGACAGAAGACAGGGAGAGACGCAACCAGAAGCGCACCAACAGCACCCGCCAACAGGCAATTGCGCACGCGACCAAATGCCGGCACGATGCCACGCTTGCCATGCTTTGCCTCGAGCATGCCTCCCCATGCCTCCCATGTCTCGCCTCCTTTCTTACGTGCGTAGGTTACCACAGTGAAATCGATACCCCATGGGCAACATAACATCGTGAGATCCCAAATTCGGAAAAAAAACCTTCTCGAAGCTCCCCGTCCGGCCTAGCTTGATCCCGCCTTGTCCGTCCCGTTTGGGGGGCCGGCACAGCGGCTCGTGGGCGGGCAAGGCGGGTTCGGGGAAATAAGGATATGACATAAGCACTTGCCTGTTTTGTTTTTTATCTGATATAACAACGATACCCATGGTCCTGTGAAATAAATTTGGGGATAGATCGCATATGAAGAAAAGGTTTGTTATATTCATGCTGTGAGGCTCCGTCGCAAGCCTCGCAAAATTCGGGTCGTCGAAACTCGCAGAGCCTCTCGGACTTTGCGAGTTTGACAGGTGATGATGATCTTGTGGGTTGTTGGGTCCGGTGATATTCAGGCACCGGGTATGTACCGCCCGGCGGCAGTCTGGAAGTGAACCAACCCCTGAATATCCCAGCTTGATATTTTGAAGTGGAAAAGATGGTTAACCCATGGAGTATGGACAACCTCCTCACAGCAATACTGTGTAGGTAGAATGAGGATTCTTTCGTATAACAATCAGATAGAATACTGGATTGGTTCACAAGCAGGGGTGGGATGGTCACTAACAGATTTCGGTAGAGGTTTCAGGCAAAAAATGTTAGTGCACTGCTTATCAAAGTTAGGTTGACATTTAAGCTTTGTCTATGTGCGATGTTCTAGGGCAGAAGAACGCACGCCTTGAACGAATCTCACTCACTTCATACTCGGCGCCTTCATATTTTTCTACGCTATATAACATTTCCAGGGTCCGTCTCCCACAGCTTCACATCTCCGTCCGTCTTTCATTCTCCGGCTCCCTCCCGATTCCAACACTCACCCCGTCCTCCTCCCTCTCCTATAGGTTGCACCAGAATACTAGAAAAGGTGTTTCCTAGAATTGCAACGCATTATTATTGAGTCCTGAGAATGAGACAGACAGACACGAGCTGGCAAGAAGTAGAAGACCCATCGAATATGTAGTTAGCTCACTAACTCATTTTAGTGCATTCGGGTAGCACATCTATTAGCGAGCTCACATTTATTGATGACCTGATATCCAAGTACAGGAACATCATTCAAAGCCATCTATCTGCTTTTACTCGTAGTCTCTTGGGAGTTTCAAGTTTTCGACAAAGTCTCATTGCAAAAAAACCCTTTATTTTCCAACTTTGCTTCCATCGCCTTGTTTAGCCCAGCATCTTCAGGCCGCAATCACACATTCCCGTCCTCATCTCTCGTTCCTATCCGCTCTATCATCCCGGATCCGTCTACGTCCTTCAGGTTGTCTGTCTTGGACATACCGGTACGTACGACGCCTGCCACAAACGATTTAGCAGGTAAGTAGTAGTGTTTCCAATAAAGTCAAGCCTGGGAGTAGAATAAAAGTCCCGATACCTCACCAACTTGACGAGGTGTCATCCATAGGGCTTACGAGAAATCAGATTCCCGGGCCCGACACCCGGGATACCTAGGCGGACGCTAGTGCACTAACAGGATATGGTGTTATAGGC
The DNA here is from genome assembly GCA_009806015.1 of Neurospora sp. CHS-2018b. Lineage (NCBI taxonomy): Eukaryota > Fungi > Ascomycota > Sordariomycetes > Sordariales > Sordariaceae > Neurospora > Neurospora sp. CHS-2018b. The sequence continues at coordinate 705,709 of RAOV01000022.1, forward strand.
TGCCGTTAGAGTTAGTGGCATCACACATCCCCATCAATCTCTGGATTCTGATCATGTAGAGTAACAAGCGATATCCTTCTCACCACCCCGACGACGAGTGGTGATGGTATCCAACTTTTATAGAATATTAATGCACCTACCCACTTGTCTCGTTTGGTATTCTTCTTCTTCTTCTTCTCCTGTTCCAGTGCTCGCTGTCCTGTCTGCGGTATTTTAACACTGTAAATATGTCGAGATGATTTCCTGCCGTGGAGTGGTGGTGCCTCTTTGACCCGAGCTACTTGTCAACGTCAACGTCAACGTTAGTGTCAATGCCGGCCGGTATCACCAAACGCCGTGGAGGATGGAGGATGCGCCATCTCATCGTTAAACGTCGAACGTCGAATGTCAAATGTCAAACGTCAAACGTCAAACGTCAAACACCAACCCTGAGCCAATTCGCTGCCCCCTGGTTCGCGATCTCTCGTTGAAGTTGTTTGCCCGTCACAAGCACCCACTTCGTTGACACGCAACACCACTTTCCGCGGCCCGCACTCACACTTCCAATGAACGGAATTTGTGGATAGCGAGGGGATGCCGGAAACAAGAAGACCTGCGGGAGCGGCTACTACCGGATCGATGATGCCGTGCTAGGCTGAAAACTGATCGTTGCCAGCAAAATGGAAAGGAAGAGGCACGGGTAAGTGGTGAGTGGGGAGCAGGACACCCGACAGGAAAGCACGACAGAGGCGGATTGGAGAGTGTAAGACTGCCCACTGTCAGAGGGAAGGCGCGATGCTGCTACGACTCACGGGGTCTGGAGGTGGAAGAAAGAGCCACGGACGGGAGACTTCATTCTCGCTCAAAATATGAATGAAGGGGGGGTTGACATCGATATTGAAGAAAAAGGCAGAAGCTTCAGCCCGGAGCCTTGTCATCGTCAAGCACCAGCCCTTTGTTCGTTGCCCGTTCGTCACACAAACCCGCCTCAACCCTCCACGGGCATGACAAGCATGACGGGCATGACGGACAGGAGAGAAACGAAGCGGGTTACACAGCGGCAGACCTTGGAGACCCGCATACCCGCGTAACGGGGAAAACGAACGGGGAAAAGAAAAGCAGCGGGGCCGTCTTGGACGGGTCTTGGAGGGTCTTGGACGTCTTGTAGGGCTTGTTGGGATGGTCTTGGGATGTCTTGGACGTCTCGCAGGGCTTGTTGGGATGGTCTTGGGATGTCTTGGACCGTCTCGCAGGGCTTCTTGGTGTCTTGGAAGAAGGTGTTTCAAGTGCCGTTATAGCCGGCCAGCTTTAGAGACGGGAACCAGAGGAGAGGCTGATGAGTGGGAGGCTGAGAGACGATTGGTGATGAGGAGAGTCGGAGTTGACAACACACATGCTTTCCTGTTACATATGAATCGCTATGGCGAGCACCTTTCGGTTCCCTTTCGGCCTCCTTTCAAATAGATTTTGTGGTTTTGAATTGTAAATGGAGTTCACGCCTTGTATTCATCTACCGTTGCTTGGGAGCGACTTCCACCTGGAGCTTGCAAACTACTGCATCTCCTCTTCCATTTCAAGGGGCTCGTCGACGTCAAGGACGAACTCTACCCCAGCCTTCTCAAACAGCTCCCGAACGTCTTTGAACAGCTCTTGCACGTCCGGGCCCTCGTCGTCGACTGATAGCCATGTGGGGAGCGTCCTGACAAAGAACCGGAACCGTTTCAGCTTGTGCATCTTGTTCTCGCCATACCGACCGGGTTTGGCGTTCCTCCCCGAAACAGAAGCAAGGCCCTTCATCATGTCCAGAACCGTCTCCCTGTATTCCTTCTTTTCCCGGTAATGGGCTTCCTTTTGCTCGTCCGACCAGCGATAGAATGTGTCGAAATCATCGAGGCTCTCCCACCACCAATCCTCCAGCGTCAGCATGACCAGGTTGGGCGGTAACAAATCCACCACTGGCCTTTGCTGCATCATCTGCTCGCCCGCTGGCAGGTCCCCGTACAGCATGACGAACTGGATGCACAACTTTTCCACCTCCTTCAGCTGTGGAAGAGTGGAGAGCCGTCCGCCCACGCCGATGCTGGCCTCTGAGCCCTGGCAGTCGAACCAGTTGAGATCCAGATGTTTTAGCTTCTTCCCGTACTTCTCGAGCGCTTGATCTAAGCAATCCTCGTCCGCCTGGGTTGCGTCCTGGGGTGGTATCCTGTGGAAGCTATCCACCCTTCGGGGAAACATGTAGAGCGTCTCGAGGTCTGGCGCATGCTTGAGTATTCTGCCGATGTTGCGCGGGTCGGCGACTGAAGAGTGGAGGTAGACATGCTTGGCGGGGCTCAGATGAAAGGAGGTGATGGGTGTGGCGAACTCGCCGTCCAAGAAGGTAAATAGGCCGTCGTCAGTGGATACTTCGAGGGTAGTGAGAGCGGGAAGAAGCTCGAAAAGAGGGTGATAGTGACGGGTCTGGACACCGAAGACTTCGGGAGGGTCGCCGGTATCGGAATCGTCTTCGTCGAGCGTGGTAGGGTCCTCGACTGACGGGTCACCTTGGAGGAGAAGAGTGGTGAGGTGCTGGAAGGGGGTGAGGGCCTCGGACTCGAGCCGGTCGGGGATCATGGTCCTGACATCTTCGGGCAGGATGGCGAGATAGCCACGGCACTTTTCGCCCTCCTCCGTGTTGAAGTAGGACATTGTGATTCTGAGACAGCTTATCAGTTCGAAATAATCGCGGTCATCCTCAATCGCAGGAAGCTGCAGCAGCAGTGTCTCGAGTGAATACAGGGCGGCGATGGTCATGCCGAATATCCCCTGGGCCATTTCGTAGTATTCTTCCGGATCAGTGCTGGCACGCCGCATTTGCAGGCTCTCGAGATAACCGGTGATAAATACCAACCCTTTGCCTTCCCGCCAGGTTGGAAGAAGCTTGTTGAGACAGCGCTTTGTCTTGCGAACCACTCGGCGGTTGGTCAAGGTGATGTGGCAGCTGAGGAAGCGGGTCCAACCGCAGTACTCTGGATTCTCGGTGATGGTGCGAAAAAGCAGCACAAGGACCTCTTCGCTGGTGATGGCGATGGTGTGGTAGAGATATGGGCGAGCAAGGTCGGCGAAGAAGTGCGAGACGAGACAGAGGTTGCGCAAGGCGCTGCGACGGCGAGTAAAGTCGTACCATGGGTCTTCGCGGACAAGCTTGTCGTAGGCTTCTGGAGCTGGCTCGCCTATCTCGGGCAGGTTGGGGATGAGATGATCGAGGATCTGGTTGACTAGTTCGGGGGGAAGATCCATGATGGATTTTGGCTTGGGCGAGGCAGGGTTTTCCGGTCGCCGGTGAGGATCAGACTCTGTGTCGGCCATGTCGGATGCCTTGCGCTTCTTGGCCGAGCCGGGTGATGTTGGCATGGCTTGTGTCGAGGAGATGGGTTGGGCTCGAATAAATAGCTGGTGACGGAGAACTCGAGATATAGGGGACTGGATGTGGCCGCGAAGGTTCAGGTGTTGGAGAGTTGTGAAAGACGTCAAGTCCAAGTGAGGAGGATGTTGATATTAACGGTGATGGTGATGGTGATGGAGGAGATCAAGTAAACACCAGAATTCATGAATGGAGGGGCACCAAACAAAAAGTGGATATTGGCGAGGTACGTACCTCTAACGCACGGTGCTTGCCTGCCGGGACTGTTCATTCCTGCCACAGCACATCACAGTCATAGCTTCGCCGGCAGGCAACTGGCCAATGGTGGCCTGTGCTGCTGCACTCAAATGCTATGAGGCATGAGCGTCCCTGGCACACACCGGCATGATCTGTGACTTCCTCTATCCTTCATCAACATCGGTGACAACCAGGCAGTGACGATCCGCGGCATTTTATTGCGTTTGACATGAAGGAGCGACCGTAGGAGGAGTTCAAGTTGCCAGGTGGTTATCCAACTCGGGCCATTTGAAAATCCGGTGTTCGTTTTCTCTTCTGGACATCACATTTCCCTCACCTCTCCGCAGTCAGCATTTCAGGACGAGTGCACGGTTTCTGGCCGCCACAAGACCGACCACGGCGTCCGATTATTCCTTTCCAAACTTACAGTCACATTTTGTTATCGATGACTCCAGATGGCTCTGCCCAAGTTCCTCATCTTCACTTGATTGACCAGCCTATTTTATTTTTCACATTCATTTTCGAAAACGCCCTGAAAAGACGCAGTGTCTGACAGTCTTCGGCAAGTGAAGTCTTGGCGCCTCTGTCTGTTCGAACCTTCGCTGTGGCAGACAAGTGGAAGCCGTCAGTCACACTACAAGACATCCTCAAAGAAAGGGACATGATTGCTGACATCAAAGATCCAGTCCTGTCATCCCGCAGTAGCCTTGTACACTCCCCGGCAGCTCCTCGGACCTCCACGGCAGCTCTTTGCTGGCACGCAGGGAAGCAATGCTTGCCTTCATCACATACCTAGAGGGAGACCCAAGTGGGTTCGATGATCAGGGCTTCCAGTCAGGGGCTTTGTTTACATCGTCACATCAACAATCCAAGTCATGGCATTCAGACTTCAGACTTCAGACTTCACATACGCTCGCAAAAAGTGCACCACGGTACCCGGCCGTCAATTTGGCTCTGGATTCCATTTTTTTTCAAAGATATCTTTCCTTACAAACCCAACTACATACCTACCTGTTTCTTAATCTAGCCATTATCACATGGTTCCCTCTCTCTTCATAGTTCTCTTCCTCCACTGCCTTTGGATTCCGTGTACTTCACGGTTGACCAGCCTCAAGCTGCCTGTGCTTGACCACCTCCCTGCTCACTCTCCACCACCACCTTGACCCTTCTTGGCCTTTTGCTTAGCAGCGTGTTTCTGATTATTTTTCTCCCTACACTGCGCACAGTATGCATAAGGCTCTCCGTTTTCCTTCAATGGTCTAGGTATCCCCATGTGCCGGTTGCATCCCCCGTTCGTACAATAGCCGCGCTCTCTATTGATTTCACGTATCTTGGCGTGCACATCTGCGCATTTCTGGCATTTCTTGGTGTTTTCTTTCGCTGGCTTCATTCTAACGCTTTTGCAATTAATGCAATGCTGCCCGGGCGGAAGTTCCACTGGCCACTCGGGATACACTTTCCCTTCCGCAGCAAGGCGTGCATGGGCATCCGCAGCCGTGGCTCTGGGTGGGATGCCCTCGGGATTGGCACCCTGGGATCGCTGGGATCGTTGAGGTCGCTGGGGTTGCTGGGGTTGCTGGGGTTGCTGGGGTTGCTGGGGTTGCTGGGGTTGCTGGGGTCGCTGGGGAGCCTGCGGGTTGTTGTTGTTGCCGGTGGCGACGTGAGAAGTGTTGGGAGGAGCGGGAGCAGCAGCAGGACCCCAATCATCATCATCGTCCAGCATCATAGGATCCCCGGCATCGCTGAAAAGATCACCACCAGAAAGAGGAACACCAGCCGACGCACCATCAACAAAGGGATCATAAAGAAAAGACCCATCAGGAAGAGGATGGCGCTTCTCCTCAACACGTTGACGCTTGTTGCTCTCGCCGGTTTCATCCCCTCCCTCATAAAGTCGGCGCTTCGGTTTTCTCATAGGAGACTTGACATCTCCAGCATTCGTTCGGCCGGGTTGCTGAAGCCCGCCCGTCTCGGCGGCTTGCCGCGCTCTCATGGCTTTCTTCTTGGCCCCATACCTTCTCGACTTTAGGACTTGCCTCTCGTGGCAGGCAAGACAGTGCATGTTCTCTCCCCTGTTGGCTTCGCCGTAGCAGTTGCTACAGCTATCGATTCCACGCATTGCCCGCTTGAGAATCTCCGCGATTGTCTCGTGGCTTGGTTTGTTTTCCAGACACATAAAGCAGCGCTCCGCCGTCTTCTTCCAAACGAAGTCGGCGTCACAGATATCGCAGATCTTTCCCAAGTAGGGAATCTGAATTCGTTTAGGTTTGTTGGTGCCTGGTGAATCCAACTCTTCGCCCGAGAACCCCTGAAGCAGACTCTGGAACCTGCGAGACAAGACTTTTGAATGAACGGTCAGCTCAATCTCAGCCTGACCTTCCGGCTCCGGCGGAGGCCCGTTCGGCGTCCATGGTCCAGCACCATCTCCTTGCTGGAACCGTTCTGCCTGCGCCCTGGCCTCCATAATATCCAAGATGTTGCTCCCCTCAGGAACCGGGAAACTGAACCACCTAGCCAAATAATCCAACGCCCTTACCTCCACACTCCTATCACCTCGACACCCATTACAGATCGGAGCCCAAGGCGTTCTGTACCCAACGACCAAAGCACCAGTTCCGTTCCCGCCCAGCGGTTCGTCATCCCTCACGAACCTCGTGTTCTCAGGATCATACCGACATGTACACCACTGAGCTTTGTCGTACATAAACCACCCTTGCACAAACCCGCATGCATTGGTCAGGTACGTGGTCAAGTACGTCGGCTTGAGGTAGGTCTGTACAAGATCCAGCACGCCATTTTGATTTAGCTCCACATAATCCTGTTGAGTAGGTCGGTACCAGATCTGTCTCTCGGAGTTGGGGATAACGCATCCTACCGTGGGGGGAGCGGCACGAAGGAGAGTGAAGAGGTCATGGAGTGTCAGGATATCGGGTTTCCGACGTGGAAGAGTCGGAGGAGGACCATCGAGGGGATCGTCGGGCAGGTTGTCAAGAGTATTCTTGAGACGTTCCAGAAGGCCGTCACAGTCAAAGGGGCTGGATTGAACGTTTTTGCGTTGTTCTCCTTCGGGGTTGGGGGCAGTGGACCGGTTGGGGGGCGTGGAAGGGGGGTGTTGTTGGGCATCATCTTGGTTTTGGTTCTGAGATTGGGCGGCTGCGCCCATGGCACTAAGTGCAGCCTGCACCCTGGCGATGTTGGCTGCGATACGCTGCATAACCTCGAGGGGTATACGGGGGGGTTGATCCTGCGGTGGTTGCGGAAGCTGTGGAGGAGGAAGGGCAGGAGGAGGAGGAGGGGGAGGGGGAGGAAGGGAAGGAGGGGCATTAGGGTCGTGGGGGTTAGCCTGAATGACGGGGGGGTACATGTTGTTCAATGCCGGATCTATCGGATCTATATCCATCGCATCACCATCGCCCGCGTACCACGCGTCATTGGCTTGGGCTTGGGTTGGGAAGTCGGGTTCCATGGTTCTTGTTTGAGGTTCAAGGAGTAGAAATCCTTGCTAGGTAGGTTGGGTTGCTAAGGTAGTAGCTGTCACCAATGTGGACGACGAGGCTGGAGACGATTATTTCCAGCTTGCTTGCTTGCTTGCTTGTTTTTCTCTCTGGGTCTGTTTCTTGCTCTCTCTCGTTTTCTTGTCGTTCAGAAAACCGTATTCTTTCTTTCTGTCCGAGTCGACGACACTCAACTGCTGCTGATATTCACCGAATACAAACTCGAGTCGCATCATATTCGGTTGGCCACGGTCGCAGGTATTTATGGCACCCGTCTTCGGCGACGAAGAGAATGAGTGAGTCCAAAGATAGTACAACTCGGCCTCCTCTGGAAGCGATGCCTGTCTCAAAGAGAACATGAACAATGGATTATGATCATTGTTCTCATTGAGCTTGCGTCAAGGACAAGGTAGCGGCACAATGCCATTGTGACCTCCTTGTCCTTGTCCTTGACCTCCTTGACCTCCCAGTCCCCTCCTTGTTCTGTTTACCTCCCTGTCTCCTCATTGTCCTGTTTCCCTCACAAAGAGTGAAGACCCATTATCTGCTCCTCGGAGGCTCAGAAGGGATCAATCCGTTGTCCATTGTTCCCTTCCCGTGAAACCCCCATTGTTAAACGCCTTCCTCCATTGTACATTTGTACTTAGGCCGAACAGATGTTAACGACGGTACAATGTCCTTTGTTCAAGGCTTGTTCAAAGACGGGAAATTATTCCTTGTTGAACATCGTGGAAAAGGGGGTTTGGTACGGACAGCTTTTGTTACCTACTCTTTTGTTTACGGAGGTGTTGTGTTGTGTCTTGGCTTGCTCTGGAGGTATGCTGGGTACGCTATGCTGGGTATGCTATGCTGGGTGCGATTTGAGAGAAAGCGGTGGATGGTTGGATGGTAGGATGGCAGGATGGCCAACGGGGACGGGGATGGAGATGGGGACGGGGATGGCAGGATGGCTAACGGGGACGGGAGTGGGGATGGGGATGGGGATGGGGATGGGATGATGGTCGGACTTGGAGACCGGACCCAGAGACTGCGGGTTGAAGACCGGGTTGGAGACCACGGTTCAGGAATGGAAGACTGGGACGGGGACACCGGGACTGGGACAGGGACACCGGGACTGGGACAGGGAACCGGGCTGGGACACCGGGAGTTGATACACACTAGAGGTACACCAAAGTTTGAGTGTCGAATCTCGAGTGATGACTGCCGAGGGCTGGGAGAAGTTGAAGCTGGTGACTAAGATGCCTGGCTAGGATGTCCGGCTACCTCTAGGATGTCTGACCAGGATGTCGGGTTTAGTTTGTTTGCGAGTTGCCAACTTGCCAAGGGAGAAAGTGAGAGAGGAGAGGAGGGTGGCAGAGTAGGATGGGAGAGTACGTAGGTGAGGGATGGATGGTGAGGTAGTGGGTTGCTTGTTACCTTACCTAGAAGAAGGGAAACGAAGTGAGGGAAGCAGGCTGCTGTAGGAGAGGGAAACGATGAGATACTGCAATTTCCAGTCCGCACTCCGCAGCAGCCGTTCGTATTCTCCGAACCCTGTGTGATAATTGAGGTGCATGGTTGACGGCTGGTTGATCCGTCGAGTCCAGTCTTGAAGGCAATTTCCATGGAGATCCCCGAGAGCAAGAACTGTAACCTGGGAGAGATGACCTCGAAGGGCTCGCTGGCTTCAAGCTTTGGGGACAGAGGTGGAAAGCTAGCGGGTCGGCAGGAGATCTGAACAGATGGGGTCGGAGACGTCGAAACGGAGATCTGGAGCCGGTAGACCTGGAATCGAGAGATTTGAAGTCAAGAGATTTAGAGTCAAGAGACCGAGAGTCATAGGATCCGGAGCCAAGAGATCGAGAGCCAAGCTGGAGATCGGGAGGAAATGTATTATAAGGTAATAGGCAGGTCTGGAGTCAGGGAGATAGCGGAGAGATCTGGAGCCAAGACATCCTGCCAGAGACTCAGAGTTCAGGAAGATCGAACCCAAGAGGTGACTAAGGTGTGGTAGTCTAGGGCACCCAAACTCTCGTCTCTCCTAGCCCCCGCCACCATTGTTCTCGAGACTACTAGGTTCCAGGGAAGATGATAGCGACATCACTTCCACTTGACATAATTCCTGAGCTGGAAGAAGGAGGAGAAGGAGGAGAAGGAGGAGAAGGAGGGGAAGGAACTCTACCCCTAGGAATAACTGTTTCAACTTTCTAGTTGTTCCGGGACTCGACAGTCGACATGACAGATGCTGGAGGAGTGACTTAGTCACAAAGCTCGCATACGAAGAGCTTGAGAAGACTGTGAACGGATGAATAATGTGCCGAGTAGTGAATTCAGTCTAGAGGTACGTGAAACCATGTCTCAATCCTGTCGCTATGTCCAAACCATCCACCCTCCACCATCTCGCTGAGGACTCCCATTTTCTTGTCCATTCTCGAATCAACATCCGATACACCCTATCGACTCATCACACACCTAATCCATGTTCATGACGCTGCTCTTTTGTCGATGTCCCTTTAAAAACCCTTTACACCCAATAACACTCTTCGTCCCGTGGTCCTCACTCCTCAGAAGCAAGAACCAGTTGCACGTGGGCAGCTCCATCCATATCTGGGTCATCCTCTCCATCATCTTTAGATTCCCCTCCTGAGAACTCCATCCCATCTGCCTCGTATTGCGAACCCTCCGATTCCGAGTTTGAGGCGTCAGGGTCTGCCACCTCTGTGCCCGCACCATTCTCTTTGGATGGGTTTTCCTCTTTCAACTTTCCTCTTCTATCCTGCGAGTACTTCCTCATTGTGTCAAGGTGATCTTGGCAAAGAGTGTGACCCGGTGCGGCCGGCTGTTTGCAATTTTGACACTCACCCTTATCCCTTTTGGCTGCCTTCTTTTCACTTCGCCACTCTTGATTCTTTCGAACACACTCTTGACACCGTTTGTCGGACCAATCCACCACTGGAAGCAACTTCCCACATCTAACACAGAGTCCTGCGTTTGCCCGTTCATCATATCTTTCTTTGTTGATTTTGTCGAGGTGATATTGGCAATGGATGCGGCCCGGTGCGGCCGGCTGTTTGCAATTATAACACTCACCCTTATCCTTTTTGGCTGCTCTTTGGGCTTTTTTCGATTCTGATTCCTTTCGTCTACACTCTTGGCACGATTTGAAGGAGTTATCCGGAAGCAACTTCCGACATTCAACACAGCGTCCTTCGTTTACCCGTTCATCATGTCTTTCTTTGTCTCTATTGCCACGTACCCTTTTTTTCTGTGGGCTCTCTCCCCCCGTGACCCCATTATCTGCAGCTTGAGTATCTGCTTCGGAAGAAGCTGGTACGAGTTGAGAACTAGAAGGCTTGTTAATAGGTTTGAAAGTGATGGAGATCTCAAAACTGGGGCCTGTGACTTTGGCTCTTTGCTGGCGGTCTGGGGAACTCTTGACTAGCTTCTGGCAACGCTGTTAGGTACATAGATACTAGGCATCTGAAACATTGAGCGAGAACACACCGTATTTGACGCCGCAGAGCAATCGTTATCTTCCAAGTCTCCCAGTTTTCTCTTCGATTGTTTGCGTTCGGGAGGAGGTGGCCTCGGGGCTCTTCCATTATCTGCAGGCAGCGAACTCGGCCCCGTGGATGATGAAGCTGGGTAATCTACTCTTGTGTCTCGTGTCGATGTGCTTGGTGCGTTCTCTCGTGCATCATGCTGCGACCCTGGTGGGCTATGGACTCGGGTGGATGATGAAGAATATGGTCCCATCGCCGGAGATGGATTGCCGTCCGTTCTTCTGTCCGGTGCTGACGTCGAGGAATCACCACCCCTGTAATCGCTGTGTGGCCCAGGCTGGTAGCTGGCTGAAAAAGAGACTGTACGTCGCTGGCCCCCCCATAAGAATGCTGATGGCGACGGCGTACGTTCTACTTCTCTTCCTGATACCGAGGAGTAGGCGCTGCTGGACCCATTGCCCCTTGATTCGTATCCTGACCCCGATCGAGCTCGGCTGTTAGCACTGGTAGAGGATGAAGGAGATGGTCTCCGCGATGGCAATGGATGGCGACCCGCTCCCCGGCGAGGTGATGACGCGTAGGGTACATTGTCTTGGGATTCGTCCTGTGACCGAGGCTGGGACTAGCTGTTGGCTCGGCTGTTAGCACTGGTAAAGGATGAAGGAAATGGGCTCCGAGACGCCGATGGATTGCGATCCGCTCCCCAGCGAGATGATGACGCGTAGGGTACATTGTCTTGGGATTCGTCCTGTGACCGAGGCTGGGACTAGCTGTTGACTCGGTTCGAAGATGTAGGACGCCGACCCCCGGACGACGCTGGGTTTCCATCGGTGTTGTTGCTGTGATTCGACATGTCGGTAAGTCTGTTGGTGGAGGAGGCTTGGACCGTATGACTGTTTGAACGAGCAAAATAATGTTGAGAATGGGAGATGTATGATGAACGAATGGACAGGAGTTGTGGATGAGGAAGAAGAGAACTGAAGCGAGTGTTCTCTTTGCACCAAACCTACCTCGCAGGAGCCCGGACTCGCACCTTCCTCCGTCGACTTGCGCAAGTGAGATGGTCCAAACGTCATCGAAAGTCCTGTCTCAACTGGTACGGTTCTTCCAAAACGGGTATCATGTGTGGGTAGCTCTTTCCGCCAACTTTACCTCCAGGTGTTCTCGTCAGGTTTTTTTCGCCGGGAAGGAGAACTGGTCTGACACACGGCCTCTCAGACCCCAGTGGGCAAATGTCAAGGAGGAACCGAAGAAGTGAGAGTCTGGTAGATGAAGAATGGACAACGCAGTGGTCCTCTTGAGCAGCCGAGTTTATTTACTCTCTCGGGACTCGGGATCATCACGAAGGACTGGTCTGGCCCAAAAAGCTTGGCATCCTGATGCCTCCTTCCCACATCCCAGGATCGTGGTGAGCACTCGCCGCTTTCTGTTGCGAACTGAACTTTCTTCGCTTGTTTCCCCCGCAGCTACCCGATACGTCAAAGATTTCTTGGGGTTGGATCGTGACTTCCCCCTCTTACTGGTTCTACCAAGCTACTACCTGTTAGCGACCTCACAAATCCCCTGTTGCCGCCCTTCCTCCATTTGACAGGCTTCCACTTACAAGCTCCCGGTCCTGTCTCTCCGACCAAGACTACCAAGTCTCCATTATCAGCCCAACTCGAACAACCACAGAGACATAGACATATGTGATTCTGTCCTAGCTCCTAGGGGCAAACCGAGAATTGCGGGAAACCATGTTATTACCATTTCTACCAAGTACAAGTAAACCAACGACAGAACTTGGATGTGCTGAGTTATCCTCTCGAACAAAGTGATAGACCGTCACCACTCCCGTCCATAACCATCTTCCTCCCCCCATTTAATTCTACCCCCAGTCCCCACTCCGTCATCTTCACCTCCTCACCTCTCTACTGCCCTTTCCCCTTTCCTTTGGCGTACCTCACCCTCCCCTTCGCTCTACACTCTCCACAGGTCAACTTCCCATCATCATCTCGGTCTCTTCCACAAGTCGTACACAGTCCTTCTTCTTCTCGCTGCTGGCGGAGAGACTTCCGCCGAAAGGAGCAACCGACACATGTCATCTTGCCAGGGAGGCAGGGTTGCGGGTTGTTTTTGTTGTGGCAGCGGGTGCAGGATGCTGTTGGCGGCCTTTGATCAGGGGCCGATGTAGGAGGAGAAGGAGGAGCAGGTGGCGGTGATGGTGGAAGATGGGGAATGGGAGCGGGGACCGGAGCGTGAGTTGGAGCGGGAAAGGTAGCGGGCAGAGGTGCAGGGAATAGATGAAAATCAGAAGATGCTGCTGTTACGGTTTCAGAACATGGTTGACTGGGTCGTCGGCGCGACCGTGTGGGACGGGGTGGGATGGGAGGAACTCGAGTTACTGAAGGTGAAGATGGGAGAGCCTGTGACGGGACTGGGACTGGAGGTGTGACGGGTTGCAATGGAAAGCGTAGGTGAGAAGCCATCATATCCAAGCGGAGACGAGCTGGAAGTCTTGGGTGGAATTGGAGAGCTTGAGTGCTGTCTTCAGCGACATTGACTTGGTCCCCCATCTGTAATGATTCTTCGGTGTTGTCGATGTTCGTAAATTCTGGTGACGAGACGGGACGCGAGAAAGAAGAATCCTATTCCTTGACTTGGATTTCGTCTCCGTCCTGGCCAGCGGATGGCTCCAAGTGTTGAAGCGGGTAGTTACTTGCTGGTCCGTCATCGTGAAGCTCACCAGTTCCTATGTCGTTGGACGCCGCCGTTAACTCCCAGAGCTCCGGCTCAAATACGGCATTAGAGTAGCCTGTCTGGAAAGATATCTCCTCGGATGACGGAGATTGATGGCCTTCGACACTGGGAGCCACACATCCTGGAGATGATAGGGAAGTGAATTCTGTTGTTTGGCTTCCCAGGCTCTGGCGGCTACTCATCAACAAAGATGAAGAGGTCGCGTCTGGGCTGAACAAAGGTTCGTCCAACACCTCCACGCCGCCGGTGTGTTCTGCTTGAAGTCCCACGGTTGCCCAGTCGTCAGGGAACCATGGCGCCGGATCAAAAGGTTGTGGTTCGAACAAGGGATCAAGAGTGTAATCCCATGCGGGGTTGGAGAAGAGCTCCTCGATTGTCAGGGTTGTCCAGTCCCGTTCCTCCCATTCCCCTGTATTGTTTGGCTCTGCTTGGTTTGTATAATCGGTGGCTGGGTCTGGAGGTGAAACTGTAGGGTTCGCTTCTTCGTCGTGACGCTCAGTGTCGGGGATATCTTCCTCCGACTCGGAGTCGTCATCTGCTCGGGGCTTGGGTGTGAGAGTGGTCTCGGTCTCGTCGCTACCGAGAGGAGGTTGATGAGTATTCGGCACAGTGGTGTCGGGATTGACCGTAATGGAGGAGGTTTGCCGATCTGGGTTCTCCTGGTCTTGGATCCCTTCGCTGATGATCTCGTCATCCACGCGCTGTCGCTTGTTGATTTGGCTGTTCTCGGTCTCGTCACCCTCGTCAGAGTCGTCATGCTGGCGCTTCGTGCCTCGGGTTGGGCCAGTCGATGACCCTGTCTCCGTCGCGCCCAGCTCGTCGTCGGGTGTGTTCATGATGGGTTATATGCTGTGCTCGAGGTGTGCCTGCCCCGTCGACATTGGGCTCGTGGAAAAGCGGGAACTGCATGGCGGGAGCGGGACGCGGATACATCTGCTTGAACGATGGATGTTAACATGTGCGCCAAAGAGAAAGGTGGAAGAGCAGGTAACATTTCGAACTTTCCAGTACGCGGATTCTCGGTATTTCGCGTGCATAGAGGGTGAGATAGATTCGAGTGTTCGAGGCTCGTCGCCCTGGGCAGGTGGGCCTATCGGTGAGCTGCTGGGCGTGGGTGGAATCATCGGCCATCAATGTCGGTCTTGTCGTAAAAAGAGTGGATGTAAGATAGAGGAGTACCGTTGTGTGTGCCTTTCGCGCAATTCTTTGTCTCGCAGGCGTCCGGTGCTTGCATCGTCGAACGGCTGCGTTCGCTTGGACTCTGGAGTCTTGGCTCGGGGAGAAGGCCGTTTCATCGCGAAGTTCCGGCGGCCCAAACGACGGGCAATGAAGCGCCGGGCCAAGCGGTATTTCTTAGAGCTCCATTCAGACTGTTCGGTGCGAAAGGTACGGTTCTTTCGTCGACACAATGATGGTTGTTATCCCTTTTGACTGTTCGTGACGCGGGCCATCTCGCTGCCACCATTGCCGTCGACGCAATGGACGTGAAACGACGACAAATTAGGAGGCAGCAGGAATTGGCCCACAGTCTTGGAGGGAAATTTCCCATCAACGAGCGAGGAAAGAGCACTCGCTGCAGGAGAAAAATTTTTCCAGTCTCCGAGAAGCAGGTGCATCCGAGCTGCATCTGAGGTAGTAGACCTACACCATGTGAGGGGCAGCTGAGGGGGTGCTGACCTCGCGAGTCGCGTTGCGTCTGGATGTGATCGCGTTCAACCAAAACCGTTTCACCCAAGATGAATCTCGCCCAAAAGCCTTTCCATGTATATTCTCATTTTGCACTTGCGAAAATGCCCAACCGCGATATGCATTGTGAGCAGGATGGGTGTAATTTCTTCGAGTGTCCGAGGTACATCTGAACGAGAGCTGATGCGATTGCTGACCGGGGGTGGGAGGGAAGTCGCGACTGGATGCCGGGCAACGCGCTCGATCGAAAGCGTCTCGGCTGAGCTTCTGCTTTTTGCCAATTGTATCTTTCCTACCCGCGTATGCTGTCATCGGTGCGCTAGATGGTTGTGAACCCGAGAGAAACCGGACTGGAGTCGGCGTGGATTTTTGGGTGGAGGCTTGGCGTGATGAATCGCGAAGGAAGCTTCGGATGGGAGAAGGCGATGACTGACGTGGCGAACAGTCGCCGAAACAGCGCGCGGAACATCATGTGTTTACACAAGATATTTCCTCCGTCAGGCAGTCTGGCTTTTACGCAGTTTTGGACGTCACGGTCGTGTGTCCGCTGCCTGCCTGAGAGATCGCGAGTGCTGGTCATCCCGGTCCCGGTGTGATGGTGCGTCATCCACGATGATCTTGCGTGGCGGTACTTGGTACCTGATTTTCACGTCGCAGAATTATGCCGCCTACACACCTTTTCCAATTTTTCTGTGCATCTTCAGCGTGCGTTTTGCTACAGTAGGCGCGATTCTTCGCCAGATGTGTGCGAGTGTCTGGTGGGAGTTTGCAAAGCAAGCCGACATCGGCCAGCCCGGGCCCTGAAGGCAGGAACGAACAAGGGAACGAACGAAAGGCCGCCCGTTGGCTGCTTCATTTGTGCGAACGCTGCAGGAACGAATGCCTGCAGTCACCGATTGGCATTCCGATTCTGTTTCTTCCTGAGAACGATCAGGACTTTCCAGTCCCGGCAACCGGCAACGAAAGATTATCGCCATCGTGGCTTCTCTCTCCACTGCATCTTTGCATGTCATGATGCTGGCAAAATAACATCGGGCACTTACTTCCCTTTGACACTCGGTGGTTGTCAATCGCAATTTCCTTCCGCTTTTCATTAAGCCTGTATGCCCGACGTCGAGCAGCACCTACCGCGCCGATCCGGATCCCACTCGGTCCCGGCACGGACTGGAGTCACACGAGCCCGGCGTCACCAAGGTTTCCACGGCATTTCGATCTACATCACGAACGTCCCTCTTAGCTGCCGGATGAGGATACTTACTTCGCTGTTGACTTTGATGATCCAAACACGTACAGATCAACAGAGCATCTCTTTGTTGCAGGAGCTACGCACTCACATCCTAACGGCCATCTCTTGTTGCCACTTCTCGCTGTTCGCTATAAAAAGCATTGTAGATAAAGAGCTGTGCCTAGCATGACTCCCTTCCGGGATCGCATGGCTGGACGCCGGGTGCTGATGTTTCTCCAGCTACCTTCCATACAGCTCGTTGCAAACTTCTTCCGCCGCTATCACAGTCCCCAGAAAGCACCAGAACTTTCTCCATGCCGTTACTTGAACAATCAGAGCAGATTTCCTCCATTATCCTGGAAAAGCAATCGCTCGGTCCTCAATCAAGGAGTCGCAGTAGCCTCACAAGGTTGCGTATACGTAAAAGTGCCCCAAGCAGTAGTACACTGCTGGCACGGCGTCCTCGTCGGGCAAAGCGTGACGGTCGTCGTCACGATCGGTACAGATGAGCAGCCGCAAGACTTAGTGACGGCAGCTAAAAGGAGAAGAAACGAAGCCCAGTCAGTCAGTCAGTCAGTCAGGCAGCCGAGGCAGGCAGGGACCAGATCGCCCAAATGCGACACGTCGCGACGCTCCGAGCGCAGATTAGGTACTCACCGTCGAAGATGCAGAAACCGCTCGTGTTGCAGGAGAGATCACACCCGCTGGTGGCCCATTGTGTTTGGGTACCGGTAAAGGTGCAGGAAGGCGCGATGGTAGGGGACGGAGCGGTGGTGGTGACCGTGGTGGCAGCTTTACAGGGGCCGGCGGAGACGGTGCTGTTAAGGAGTGTTAGCATCGTTTGGTCAGACAGTTAAGGAGGAGGGATAAGGATACCTCAACGCCGTTAGGAGAAAGGCAAGTTTGTTCTTCATGGTGCTTGCCGTAAGAGTTTGGAGGGAATAGTGATAGTTGCCGCTGAGTGATTGAGGTGTCAAGGACAAAAAGCTGATGACAACATGCAGGGCGGGCTTGAGTGCTCTTAACAATCCTCCTCGCGCATATGAAGGATTGTTCCTTCCATCCTGCTCGGTTACTGAAGTGGAAGGTCCGACACAAACTGGTGCCTGGAGG
Organism: Neurospora sp. CHS-2018b; assembly: GCA_009806015.1. Taxonomy (NCBI): domain Eukaryota; kingdom Fungi; phylum Ascomycota; class Sordariomycetes; order Sordariales; family Sordariaceae; genus Neurospora; species Neurospora sp. CHS-2018b. Next base: position 723,064 of record RAOV01000022.1, read on the forward strand.
CCGTCAAGTGCTTCTGGACCCCTCAGCTGAGAGTCTGGTACACCAGATCGGGTGATGCGAGAGGACGGATACGGATATGACGGGAACGGGATGGTAGCGCCGAGCCGAAAAGGGAATCTTTTGGCCAATGTTTCGACGGGATACAACGCTGGCTTACGGGTAGCATCTGATAGTCTCGTATTCTGTTAGCCGCTGTTTGGATACGGACAACCGCCAAGATTGTTGGCAAAGTGTGGTACACACAACCAACAAACATTGGGTTTATCGTGATACGGTGGTAGCTGGTGATGACAGCAAAAGGCCAACAATCAGAATACTTTGTGGTCAGATACCTTCAAGTAAACAAAATGCCGAGGAAACTGCAAACAAAGACGTCAGTCAGCTTCCATGGTTGGACAAAGGTTTGGTGTTCAAGGTGCTGTTGTTGACAATGAAAGGGGCTTTGTGTAGTATAAAGTACCCATCCCTTCCGGTCAGTTACTACTTCATGACTCCTGTCAGGATCAATAGGAGAAGGAAAAGGACCAAGATCTACCAGCTTGCACCGATTGCACCCAGTCTAGATGTCCAACCCGCCCCCTCCTCAACCTCCCCAGGCTGGTGGCTCTGGTGCAGCGCAGGGCAGCCAAGGGCCACCAAATATCGCCGAATACCTTCGTCAAGACGGTTGGCGAGAGCCGTTCTGTCCTCGGTGCGCATACCGGGCTGCCAGTGTGGGAAAGGCTTTGCGCAAGTATATCCCAACGGGCTGTATTCCTAAAGTGTTACAACTCATCGGAGAGCTTGTCTGTACAACGACGGTTGGCGAGGAGCAAAGCGGGACCCAGTGTATCTGCTGTCGTACTTACAATCGCGGTGTCGAGTTCCATTATCCGCCCGGGAGAGGCTTTGAAGAATCGAGTGCTAGACTATGGAAGAGTCTGCTTGACCTCGCTGGCCACTGTCCTGATCTTGATGCGAAACCCAACTCGTGGGAAATTGGACTCCGAGAAGTAGAACAAGCGTCCAGAGAATTCTTGGCTTGCTGGCATGAGGTCTGTAGGCAACACGGCAAGGACATTTTGCAAATGAATGCCCAGGAGTTAAGGCAGATCGGATGCACGTCCGTTGTAACCGTCTCTGGCGTCGGGAAGCCCGTGGCAGCAAAACCAACATCAGCCGTACCTAAACCAGACGGACCCCGTGTTAGTCTAGAAAGTGTCTTGGGCGAAGTTCAAAAGATGGGAAAGGAATTCAACAACTTTGCCAGCGAATTTCGCAAACATGCCGAGAACACGAAGACGGAGGTCGAGCTCCTCAACGACACTACAGCACAGCTCGAAGCCGACTTTGCACAACTTCAAATTCAGGATAAAGACCTCGCCACCTCTTTCGAAGATCACTCCGCAAAGCTCATGAGCGAAGTCAAGGAGTTGGCGCAGTTTGTGAAAGCCCAGAGTAGAACGCTTTCGGCGGTGAAGGTTCAGGTGGACCGGCTCGCTATCAACTTCAGCAGAATTGCTTCTGCGGCTCTGACCGAGGCCGGTACGGGTGAACAGCGCGAGTAGTTGGCCGAGGTGTGGACGGAAGTGGGAGACGACATCATGCCTGACGCACGTCCTTCACGCGGCGTTCGTAGGATGCGTCGTAGAAGATGGATGGTAAACAGGAAAGGCTCAACAGGCACGAAAAGAGGCGATGGGACGTTGAGGTCAATTCACGGAAAAGTAAAACGGAGGAGGCTTCATCGGGGGTGGTTTTTGTCGCAGTGTAGATAGCTGATCAGTAAATGGAAAGATAATCGCCATTGGCTTATGCCGTCGAAAAATTGATCGTTTGGTGGAAGCTGTTGAAAAGAAGAAGAAAGTTCGAACAACCAACCCGTTGGACCTGACGTAGGAGCTTCCCACCGATATCGGGAAACTCTCGTTGTTCCCTCACATGACCGTTGACAAATGCAGCTTCCCTTCGGGCCCGAGGCAATTTGAGCTTCTCACATATGGGGTAATACTCTCCGCACCTAGGCTAAACCTATACGTACCCTCTCCCACCCAGATGTCAGCTGTTATGTAAAATTTAGGGTTTTAGCGGTATTCTTACCTGTTTTGAATGTCTCGTTACAGTATTAACTGGGTCGCCCGGCTATGAATCTGTGATTCTGTATTAGGCTACTCGCTGAATTCAAAATCGTTGTTAAGGGAGGAAAGTTTAGAATTTGAAGCTATTTTAATGGGCGCGCGCTATACTTCCTCCTTTCGCTGCCGTCGGCGCTGTACCTCTCGAGCCTTTTCTTCCCAGTATTTAAAGGTACCTAGTTCTTCGTCGTCTTTATCGTTAATTACCTCAATATAATTATATATTTCGTTTTAGGTATTTAGCTGCTCGATGCTATGGTTGTTGATATATGCGTGTAGATGGGTGTAAATGGCCGTGTGAAAATGAGCGAAAAAAATGATTAAGTTAGAGGAAATGTTGCGTGTTATTTGAAATACGAAATTTCGCGGGTGAAAATGTGATTTACGATATTAGGTATTATTAGTTAGACCGCCCTATATTTCTGGGTGGGGGAGGGTGCGTATAGGATTGCCCTGGGTACGGAGAGTATTACCCCACATATGCACCTTCCCGTCGACTGTGCGGAATGTGGAGAACGGAGGAGGAGACACCGCAGCGTCAAAAGGCACCTCGCGGAGAGTCTTCTTCTGTGAATCGGAGAGAGCAAGCCCTGGCTTCTTGCTAGGTAGTCAAGAACATGGTAAACATCCCTCGTGCAAGGAGATCAACAAGTTTTGACCGCTCATCGACAATCGGCATCACCACAGAGGCAGACCACCCTCAGATCACATCTCTCCATTTCTCTCACGTCACCGCCCAGCCTGCAGCAAGCGACACATGGAAGCTCGGTGCATGCAGAGAAGAACTATTCCGACATCGGATTTCAACTTTCTGGTCTTGGACAATAGTGATACACAACTGCCTCGTAGGTTGTGTCCCCTTCTCGCTGTTCACTTCTCTTCCAACAACCCCTGCTGATATCCTCGCTTCTTTGCCTTGACAGATTTGCTTGCCATGCTTGCCATTCTTGCTGCGCCCATTTCCTTCCCGTTTAACCTGGTCAACTTTGCGGCTCACAACTCCAAACCAAGCCACACTTGCTCCGATCCCCGTCTTCAACAATTACCCCACTCTCGACAAACCAGACCCGGCCCCCTTGAACCAATGTGCTTCATGGTCGAATAAGAACAGCACAGGAGGAGAGCATGACAGGATGATGATAAGATACCTACCAACCGTATCCCCACTGTTTTGAGACATGCCAGGGCACCGCAGCTGACACTCTTTCGATGTTGCAGATCCCGAGTTGATCCTACGTCAAAATGGCCAAGCCAAAAAGTCAACACCGTATTGCCGGCCCCGGTCCTTCGCGATATTCCCAAGATGTCTTGTTTGCTCGACCCGACGGCCCACACATTGGCTTCCTTGAGGAACAACCATCTCGAGATGCCTCGCGGAGTCTACTTCGATACCCCACCGGCTAACTTGGTTCAACGACCCATACATCACCATCGAAGTCGATCATAGCTAAAGGGATCTTCCATTCCGGTCATCCGCCTTTAGCTTCTTTAACAAGACCTGGAGGACGGTCCCTATCACACCAGGTCGAGTTTATAACACACGGAGACTTAATCTGAGGAGGTGCAGAGATCACGTTCGGAAGCCTGTCAACTCTATGGCTCAAGGATGGGATGGAAGCAGCTCAATTCTCAGGAATTGAGATTCATAACTGTTCTAGCGGCTCAAGTTGGTAAGCCCATTTGCAGCGGCCAAGGACAGCACGCGAGATGGTATCACTTCCTCCCAATTTCCCTCAGCCGGTGCCCGATGCCCGGAAGAGAAAGTCATCTTCAAAGAAGGGCAAAGGCAAAGATGCGTTCACTTCGAGCTCCTCGATCAAATCTGGTCTCGGCTTGGTCCTCGAGGTAGGCGGTGATGCCGCCGACCTATGACTTCCTCGACTTCCCGCTTGTTCCTGGTTCCTGGTTGTCTGCACGTCACCATCCGAGATGCGAACATTCGGGCTGTTGGCTTCGGCCGCGTCAATCTCAATCTCCTCCTTCAAAATGTATGGTTCGTCGCCCTGTTGGTGGTAAAGATTATGGGCTGGCCCACAAACAGGAGCAAGTGCTTCAACTCTCCGGCACGAGGACGCTTGGCTCCAGGTTCCTGCCGCCGCCGCGTCGACCTCCTCCGGCGCCGCGTCCTCGTCTTTCGCGCCCCACCCCTTTGTCGGCGTTCCATCCACCCTCAACCACCAGCCCGTGAGCAGTGCCGTTACAAGCAAGGTGGTTACCGGTAACCCAGCTGTCTCCATCACAGCACCCCCTGCCCGCTGCAAGGAGCAATACTGCTACCTGTTTAGACACACACGAGATAATCTAACACTAACCCTCCTGTCCACGGCACACTAACGTTGGCCAGTCAAGTGACGTCAATCAATCAATCATCTTCTATCTCTTTTATTCTGCTTGCTCTCACGATGTGGATTCACGGGCAAAGTTAGTCCTGTTTCGTCCACTCGTCTTGAATTATTTCTCCATCCGAGGTAAATGGTTCTGTCCATGCAAGCATATCACGAGGACCCAGAGTACCTAATTGTTCATTTACTTTGGATGTTGTCCGCTGGGCGATACAAGCGCAAGCTCTTAAAATCTGACACGAGGATCACAACTGAATCACTTGGCACACCTCACAGTCAAAGGAAAGAGGACGAAGAAGTCATTGCAAAGAACTGAGTTGGAGGCTATATTGCTGGCGTAGTCCATTGACCCTCGATCTTGGAACCCATACCCATGGAATGCTCTGCCCTCGAACACTGAATCATATCCGTCTTTGGTCATGACTGTCCTCGAATTGTACGAACACCAGCTGCTCTCCAAATCCGCTTCGCTGAAGCGCCCACGCTCTTCCCGTACTGTGGGACTCAGAGCCCGACGGTGTTAGACTTGGCCTGTATGTGCTTCTCATCTCTGGTGGTGACCAGAAAAATGCCAGTCGAAAGACCACCAATGGCTGCGGTGCCCTCAGGTCTGAGCAGCAGCGCCGTTGCCGGCAAGCGCCTTCTTCTGCTGGCGGTAGTCCCTGAGACGCTGCCTGCAGGCGTCGCAGGAAGTTTGAGGTGTGGGTACCACACAACAATACTTGCCACTGCAAGTATAATCCCCACGAGCCATGGCCGAGGTCTTTGTGGTGTTGATCGCAGGCTCGACCGGAGCATTGATGGGCGGAATAACGTGATTGGTGGCAACTCCGGCGGGAGACATAGACGATCCGGTAACGGCGTTGGTCGAGATCTTAGGCGGTGCAATGTCCAAGTTGATGAAGTTGTTGACTGTAGAAATTGACGCAGCAACTGATGGAGATGCCTTGCCTGGGGCGGTAGTACCGAGTCCGGATCCCATGGGCGCAGGCTCAGCAGAAGCCGTGGCTTTGGTCGACTCCTCTGCAACGCGATCTCTCTCGTACCCATCAAAGTCGAAGAAGTCCTCCATATCCTCCATGGGCATCTTGGGGTCGCCAACAAGAGCGCCCATCGGGTCCATCTGGTCGACGATGCGGTAAGCTTCATCCACCATCTTGATGAACGCCTCATGGTAGTCGGCAGTGCAGGTCAGCCCGGACGTATTGGGGCGCGCAGATGAACTTCTCTCCGGCATCCTTGGCTCTTATTATTGTGTGGTTGTCGGCTTGCCAGTGAAACATGGGATGAAATCGCATTGCGGACGGGATGGCAGGCGTAGTAATGGTGGGAAGACCGACTGAAGGCATGGCGATGTTGGATATGAGGCATAGGCTGAGTAGCCATGGAGTTGTCGATATGCATAGGTAACTTGCAAGTTGCGGTGGTGCCTGGCTGATGCCCTCATTACTTGGCATAGCTGACTGGAAGTTGGCCGGAGCTGCATGTGGCAAGTTGGCCGGAGAAATGCTTTGATAGTAGCGCCGGCCGGCCATCTCGGCGATACACCTCATCCGGCTGAAATGCTGGAGGAAACTGCTCGTGACGATGATAGGATCGCCGACGGTATTCGGACATTTGGAGCCGTCGGCGGCTGGAGTAGCTGTTACGGTTAGGAAGAAATAAACAAGTCACCAACAAGGTAGCGTATATGAACGTTGCATCCATGAAAGGCTACTGGGGTATCATTGAGGATAAAGTCGGAAAGTCTGTCTACATCATCGAAAATCTTCGTCCCCGACTGCAATCTATGTGCCTAAGCCAGTTCCTCCGACCATCTTCATCTGTATTTCGTTCCGGCAGTCCACCACCAGGACCCCAGTTTCCACGCCCCCCCGTTAAAAGAGATGCGATGTGACTCTTGGTGCTAATGGGATCTAACTTCCTTTCGATCCTCCAGACCATCTCGTTATTACAGGACATGGTCGCGGTTCCAGTTCCCCCAAGCCGAAGAAGCAGCACCGCCGCCGCCGGTAGGCGGGGCGCCATTGCCAGCGAGGGCCAGCTTCTTGCGCAGACGGCGAGCCCTGAGGCGCTGCCTGCATGCGGCGCAGCTGGTGTTGGGGGTAGCCACAGGGCCGCAGTACTTTCCTGAGCACGTGTACTGGCCGCTTCTAAGGCGTTCAGCCACCAAGCGCTCGGTTGCCCTCGATATGTGGAACTTCAAATGCTTCACGCAACGATGGGCACCGGGTTGCTAAGCCAGGGCGCCACATGCGGTCGCTATATTTTTGGTCTTGAAGTCACGGGTGCCTCTTTGCCCCTACCGGAATCTTCATCCCCGGTATCTTGTCGCCGAAGGTCCCTAGTTCTTCCTTTTTGGATCCTTCTAAACCCTGCCCGATAAGACACCGCTAGTGACAGCGGTGCTCTTGGCCTTGGTACCTCCGCCCTTGCTGGCCTTGGAGCCGCCTACCTTGAGACCCTCAAAAAGATACTTGTCCTCCTTCTTGGATTGACGATAATCGTCGATTTGCAGCTTGAAAGCAGCGCAGACGCTGTTAGGTGCGTCGAGGACAACTTGCGAAAGGATGAGTCAAAGTGGCAGGTCAGAAGTTGCGTGGGAGGCAGTTGGGGACAATTACTTCCTTAGGATTTATACGAACTTCACCCTACTATTCGGCGGTCTACAGTATGTGATCAACGACGAGTACCGAAGCGGGAAGCCCGGGGTTGCAACAAGCGTTGTCTAACAGACAACGCATGTTTAGAAAACAGTAATTGTTTTCCCAACAATGCTTGTTTTCCAGGCCCCTAGGAGGCAAAAGTATAGGGTATTACCTTCTATACTTTATTGGTCTTTTGTACTTCTAAAGATCTCTAAGGTGAAGGCTAGTATTTGATCTCAGGAAAGTCGGAATAGCTTCAAAAAATTGGTCACGGATAGGAATCGAATGGAGCATGTCACGAGTACGAAATGAAGAACTACTTCAAGAACCTAACCGCTTGATCACTGAGCCAATTGGTTGTTTCTAACAGAAATGGCTGGTTCTTTCCGTTGACAAAGGGGATGTTGAGTATCAGGGGGAAGGTGGGACTTTAAGACTTTGAACTTTGAAAATTTTTGGATTTCGGACCCGACCCAGCTCCAAATTCAAAGCCACTATAATATAGCGCTTACCCCCTGTAAGAAAGATGCATTGGTTTCCAGACAATGATTGTGGTTATTGTCCAACAACCACAACGCATGTCTGGAAACAGATTTTCCCACTACGGTAATTGATCTTGGGCCGTGGTGAACTTAGAGGAAGGGAATTCTCGGCATTCTTGAGCCTATGTGATTCAGCGATTCAGATCCTATCGTGTATTTGCCGACCTGCTTATGAAAGATGGGATGAAATTGCGTAGAGGTAACTCATCTCAGGTTTCCCGGGATAAATAAGTATGAACTATGAAATCTATGATGTTGGGGTGCACCTGGCCCGAGTCGTTGTGGGTAGTGGTGCTGTCGGTGACGCCGCGTATGGTGTTGAAGTACGGGGATATACCTCTAATGTCTGTGACCGAAAAGCCGTTGAGTACCTCCACTACTATTCAGGACATCGAAACTCCTGCTGCTTCTTGATGAGGGCTTGTCGGTTAGCTTCCTCTTGCGTAGTTTGGCGGTCGACTTCGTTCTGTGCAGCCTCCTCTTGCTGTTTCTTGAGACGATCAGATTCCTTTTGCGCAGCCTCTTTCTCTTGCTTACGACGGTCGGCCTGTTCTTGCTCGCGACGAGCGGCTTCCTTTGCCTCGTCTTGCTGGTTCTTGAGGCGATCAGCTTCCTCTTTCTTGCGACGAGTAGCCTCTTCCTTATTTTGCTGCTTCTTGAGGGCAGCCTGACGGTCGGATTCCTCCTTCTCGAGACGAACGCGGCAGTACCTGCCGCTGCAGGTTTATTCGCCTCTCGCGAGGCGCTGGGTGACCAGGGTGCGCGTCGCCTTGTTCATATAATACGCGAGATGGTTGAAGCACTTATGAGCTCCGGGCTGGTAGCATTGCTGGTAATCTGGGGGTGCATATCACCGGACTTGGGTGGTACGGTTGAATGTAAGTAAATACCATCTTTTAAAATAACTGTATACTTTAGAGAAACCGTTTAGTTTAGAATAACCGTTGCAGGCGGATCCCTAGGCCCTAATTGGCTGGATTAGTTTGGGAATAGGTGCTTCTTACCTTCTTTCTATTCTATACTACGAGACTACTCTATAGGGTTCTTTTTTAAGGGTAAAGTAATTAAATCTTCGGTACCCTCCCTCCTCCTAAAACTTCTAACTCGTTGCTGCCTTCCTAAGACCTTGTTGCCCGCCTAAGTCTTTATTATCGCCCGAATTTTCGTTGCCCGAGTCTTCGTCGCCCGCCTAAGTCAAACTATTAAATTTACTATCACCAATTTACTACTACTACTTTGTGTGGCCGTCGCGCTCGTTGTCGTCGCCGCCGTCGTCGCCGCCGTCGTTTTAATTGAGCTTGCATTCTTAAAGTAATAATAGAAATTAGTTAACGGATTGAAATGGGGATGTATCCGTACTTGGGGATGTAATAGTTATCGTTGGTAGTAGTAGTAGTAGTTGTAAAAAGGTTGAAGTTGGGAGAGTCGGGGAGTCGATAGGACTTTGGTATTTTGAATTCCGTCTCTTTTAACTTTAACGTTATTCTCTTTATCTTTCTTCGCTTCGACGTTATTCTTTCTCTCATTCTCTCATTATACCTTCCTAACCTTCTTTCTTTTATCGTCCCTTCCCAAAAGGGGAGTTTCTTCAACTCTTAAACTCCCGTCCCGCGCATATGGCGCCCTAATTTTCTTTCAACTAATTAAAGCCTAGGAATCTAGTTACAATGGTTATTCTAAGCTGAACGGTTATTTTGAGGTGTACGGTTATTTTGAGGATCACGGATGTCGCCGTTCTATCACGGTTATTTTTGCTGTACGGTTTTCTCGATCCCCAGATTCCCAGTAATGAGACCCACGTTCCAGGTCTCCATTCACGTCGCCCCATTAATTCATTCCGGCTAGGTTCTAGGCCGGGTGTCTACAGATATGACCGTTGATCGTCTTCTCACAAGTGGAGATAGCTGGAATGGTGACAGCGTTGCTGGCCGGGAGGGCTGCGATGGGAGCTGCCACCGGACCGGGGACCGGGATGGGCATAGGAGTGTAAGAGAACGCCCGCTCGAACGGATTCAGCTGATCCCACTCGACGTCGTGGATAAAACGAGTTGTGACGTTGACTTTTACGACGTTGTCGGTGCCGGAAGTGGTAGGCTTGATGAAGTCATTGACTAAGGAAATGGGAGTGGTATTGCTACGGCTGGGGACTCTGTTGGAAGCAATTCAGGATAAAGACTTCCCCAGGATGGCAGTAATAGTGCTATGAATCGGACGAGGTAGGCTACTAAAAAAAGTTCGTGATGTTTTATCGTATATATCACAGTCGACATTTAAGATCTTGTCACGATCTTCTGCAACACCCAACTGTCACGGAGAAGGAAAGAACAGAATAGCACGTAGAAAGAATAGGATTCGATGCTAGTAGGTAGGTATAGAGAGGTACGACTACCTATCTCTTTGTAATGACCGAGCAGCACCATGAACGAAACTGAATCAAGGTAAATCACAATCCACCTTCCAGTCTTGAACCCCTGCCATTTCCCCTCCCCCCCTTACCGACATCTCCATCTCCGGTGTCCTATTGCCGAAGGTCCCTACTTCTTGTTTGTCTTCTTCTGGACCTTGCCAGACAATACGCCACCAGTGGCGGCGGTGCGGGACTGGCGATAGTCCCTGCTCCTCTGCCTGCAGTCGGCGCAGACCGTGTTGGGCGTGTCGACGATGCGGCAGAATCTGCCGGTGCAAGTCCACTCGCCTCTCATGAGGCGTTCCGTGACCAAGGCGCGCTTTGCCTGGCTCATGTAAGGGCGGAGATGCTGGAAGCATCTGTGTGTACCGGGCTGCTAGGCCGGCAAGCCACAGATGACATCATTCGCAACTTTTTCGCAAGTAGAAATATCATTAAATCCGGCATTGGCAACCGCAGCTGCGATAGGGTTTGCAACCGGACCCGGGCCATGGATGGACGGAGCAGCGAGAGGCTGCATGGTAGGCGCAAGGAGCTGGCCGGCGGGATGGAAGTTGTTGCCGGGCTCCAAGTTGGCATGGGCGGCGGGATGGAAGTTGTTGCCAGGGTCCAAGTTGGCGTGACCGGCAGAATGAAAGTTGTTGCCGGGCTCCATGTCGGCGTGGAAGCCGTTAGTGGGATTGACACCGGGCAACAAGTCGGCGTGAAAGTCGTTGATGGGACTGTTGCCGGGCTCCAAGTCGCCGTGGAAATCGTTGTTGGGGATGATACCGTTAGGCGCAAGGAGCTGACCGACAGAAGGAAAGTTGTTGACGGGCTCTAAGTTGCCGTGAGTGTCGATGTTGGGATTGACGTTGAAGTCATCTTCGGAGGGAGAAATGGCCATGTTGGCCTCTCCAACGATGCCAGGGCCGGTTGAGGCAGCAGGAGCAGCCTCGCTGTTGGGAGCAACTTGGATTTCCTCCAAGATTCGAACAATGGTGCTCTGGATGGCATCATGGTAGTTCGAAGGATCCATCAGAGTGCGGTTGTCGACACCATTGACGCCAGCACCTGCGCCACGCAGGGTTGACTGGTAAGGAGCCATGGTTGTTTTGGCGTGTTAGCTGCTATAGAGATGATGGCAGTTGACACAGCTGATGGCAGTTTGGGAAGTTGAGTCGTTCGAGATGGGTGGGTGGTGGCCGCAAAGATGGGTGGACTCGAGCGTAACGGAGGAAAAGTCAATAGCAACGTCCGGACCGTGCAATTTATGGGTGTTCCGTACATTCTTGATTAACAGGCTCAGGGACAGTGAATGCAAATGTTACTTTTGAGTTTTTATCCAGCTATTCAGCTCCTATTGTTCCTATTGTGTGGTCGCCGGCCTGCCTGTGAAAGATGAGATGAAATTACATTCCCGATAGGATGGCAGGCGCAATGAAGGGACGGGGTACAGCGATGTGGGCATGAGGCTCTTGAATACCGCAGCGGGAATATAGGGAGCGCAACATGCCCTATAAAGTGTTATAGGCCTTGGTGTATATTCTAGGCTATTATATACAATAGGGTATATTGGATTTATAGGGTATATTGAATCTCTAAGCCTTATTGGTCTAAGGGAGGCTCCTAATTAGTTAGAATTCTAGGTTCCAATTCCTAAGCGCTAAGTCGCTAAAGCGAGCGCTAAAACCGTTAGTTTGGCGCGGGTAGGTATTAATACGGGTATACGGACTATATTAATGGATAGGAAGCGGCCCGTTATACTTACAACTATACGTATAATACCTAAGTATATTTTATTTAGTAATTTATATTCCGTTCTAACCCTAACCTTAATACTACAACCCTAATCCTAACCCTAATCCCGCGCCCCTAATTCCGCGCCCCTAATCCCGCGCCCCTAATCCGTATACGGATTATACTAGTGGTTATAATTTTAACCGCACTCTTAATCTAATACTGTCATTACGTTTATAGTATAGACCACGCTAGCGGTTAATTATATAGCTTATATAGTTATATATTATATACTAAATTAAATATTTATACCGACGTACGGTCGTATACCGCACACTAGATTAAATACTTATACCGACGTATAGTCGTATATACCTTATAAACTTATAATATAATCGTATTATTAATATACAATTAAAGCCATTACCAACCACGTTGTATATAAATACGAATTATTTATTATTATTAATTTTATATTAATTAAATAGGCGGCATAGAATAGAAGAAAAGAAAATAGAAAAAAAAAAAAGAATTAGAAATAATTATTATATTCTATAGGAGATTTACTTATTTTAATCGCCTATAGTATACGATATACGTAAATTTATAAAACCTATACGATTAATAATATATTATTAATAATATAAATAACGTACAATTAAAAATATATTTAATTGAGTAGTGCGGGTATACAATTAACCGGAATATCCTCCCGCCCGCCCTATATCTATTTAAGGCCAAAATAGAATAAAATATTATTAGATAGCGGATAATTGTACGTATAGTTATAATCCGGCCGTACGGTTTAGAAATCGGATCGAAGGTCTAAGTAGTTATTATTATTTATCCGTTATATACCTACCTAATTAATACTATAATTTATATCTACTTGTAAGGTAAGGGGCAAAATACTAACACAGGTACGTAGGAATAGTATAAAAATATACCGGCCTATAATATACTTTCGTTATTAGTAATTAGAAATATATATATAGCGGAACATTTACATTTAGCCTTCTATATACTTCTCTATATACTTCTCGCCGGTCTATTATAGAATTAATATTACTATAGAAATATAGCTTAAACTCACGGTAAACGGTATAGAATATAGTTATAATTATTAATTTAAGGATATTGCTAATACTATTAATATCAACCGCCGTATAAGGGTATATATATCGAGAAGTTAGTATAATATATTATAATTAAATATAAAATTTATAATCGAAATACCGGCACTAATAACTCCTATATAGATATTTATTACATCTAAGCGGATACTATTACTTAGGGTAAATATATTGAAGTAAGTAGAATATTATTGTATTTTTAAGCGAGTAAGCTATTAAGGGCGCTAAAACGTTAATACCGGTTATCGTTTAAAGGGTATACACATCCTAATCGACTTAAACAAATCCTACTCTAGCTACGCGGACCATATATAAATACACCGGGCTCATAGTATTAATACTAATAATTATAGGGTCGTCCTCCTCTTCTATAATGTTGAAATCTAATAATAAATATTATTATTTACTACGTTTAATATAGGTAATAATAATAAAAATAAATCGGTTATCCTAATAATTATATTCGATATTATATATAAAGATATAATCGATACAGCCAAATCGGGTTCTTCTACTCCTAGATTTATACTAAATATAATCGCCCTACTCAAAAATATATCGGTCGTTTAAAATCCTAAATTATTTATTAATATACTATTAAAGGATATAGTACCGAATATATTAATACTATAGCTTAGGAAATAATAATAATAATATATATTATATATCGATAATATTATTATTTTGGGCTATCGACGTATTATCGCGTATTATATACGCTATTAAAATAATATTAGTAATTAATAATAATACTATCCTATAATATATTATATTCGACTAGCTATAATTTACTTAAATATATATTGTAATAAATACCCGCGAAACCGACGTAAAATTTTATATTATTTTATATACGATTTTAACCGACAAAAATACTAATTTTTTTATAATAGTAATTTCAATAGCACATAGCCCCCTATTAGTTAAAACACCTTTCAAATACGTAGAATCGTATATATTTTCGAATTCTATATAAAATTTCAATATATTTTCGAAAATTGTATAAAAACTAATGGTCGAAGTCGGAAATAGCTTTAAAATTTAATAAATCGAATAAATACCCGGTATTATCACTATATTCCTAATCTATACTTTATTTTCGCTAAGAAAGTATATACTTATTTATAAATACGAATTTGTAGGACTATTAGAAGGCCCTATTCTATATTAATAACGGCGAGAATATTAAAGGCGTATTATATTTATTCTAATAGGCTCGTATATATAACCTTTATTATAATACCGAAGTCTATTCGAAGGTTATACGCCGGGGTAATCGTTTTCCTTCGTTAACTATATAAATCGCTACCACCTCGTTCTTATTAATCTTATTAATAGCGTATAGTAATAAATAGTTTATATCGCTAATTAATCCCAATCGTTAATTAGCCGAAATTTCGGACCGTTCCTATTCTTCGATAACTATTTATTATTCCCTATCTTTAATAGTACTATAATCTTCTCGTAAAAGAACCCTATTAAATAAGGAAGGGTATTATTGTTATAAATCCTTTATATCGTTCGTTAGCTCTAAATTATTATATTTAAATATATATTATAGAATAAATCGTACCGTCTCCCCGAAATTATACTTTATTAATAGAGTTTTTTCGATATTAAAATAATTAATTTCGTAAATTCGTTTCTTAAAATCTCTACTAAATAATTAATATTATATATTTATATTTAGGGATATAAATTCTTTTTTATTCCTACGTCGCTAATTTCCGGTTTTAATTACCTAAAGATTATAGTTACATAAGGGTACGAAGGTATATATAGAATTAAGTTAGTAGGCTGCTTACTAATTTACTCGATTTAGAATTTAAATTTAAATTTAATTAAATCTCATTATAGAATTAAACTCCTAACCCGCCGTATATAACCCTACTATATATAACCCTCGCGTATTCAACATATTTACTTATATAGATTTTCTCTAATTAATATATTAAAATTAATTATTAAAGTATATTCCTCTATAAAGTTAGGGTAGTATAAGGCGATATAGATATTAGGGCGGTAAATTTCTATTATATATATCTATATCCGTTTCTTCTTATTTATTTCTTTTTCTTTATTATTTATATCGGCTTTTAGGATAAACGCTAATATACCGGTACCTAAAATCCCTACCGGTAATATATTAGGATCGTAGAGGAGAGGTAAGCTAAGGTATCTACGGGCAGTACAATACGTAGGGAACGTCAAAGTAAGGGTAGAACTAAAGATATATTAATAGCTAAACCTAATAATTCTAGAGGCGATTTTACCCAATATTTATAGCCGTATAAGTTCAATTCTATAGTAATTAAGTCCGGAGCATCTCCGAGCCGGCCTAACGCTATACTATAACGCTATACTATAGAACCGTTAATATCTTTCGGCGCTAATATAGCCCTAACGTCTTAATAAGTCCCTAGTAACCTAATATAACTCCCCCCCTTCTAAATTTCTATCCCAAAAACCTATAACGCTCTTATAGTAATAATTCCCTATTAATACCCCTCCGCTATCCTTCTTCTATAACTACCTACCCAACCGAATTTACTATTATTAGCCTACTATTCTCCCCGTCTCTTAATATCCTTTAGCCGGGTATATTCTAATATTCCGCGCTTAGCTTTCCTACCTTCCGCCTCCCGGTTATTAACCCCTTTTATTAGCCTCTACCCTTTTTTTATTATCCTAACCAACTTACTTCCTATTATCCGGAATAGCCTACCGGGGCTTTTCCCTATAATTTAAAGCCTTTGTAAATTAGTTACTTACCTTCGTCCTAAGGTATCCTCTACCGCCTAATTTACTTTCTATCGTTTAAAGCAGCCGGCTAAAAACTTCTTAATAATATATACGCCCTTATAATACTATTATTTACCTTTATCCTAAATTATCCCCTATTACCTAATTTACCTTCTATTACTTAAAATAGCCTATTAAAAGCGTTCTTAATAATATATATACCTTCGTAATTCAATTATTTACCCTTATCCTAAATATTTCTCTACTACTTAATTTACTTTCTATTATTTAAAATAACCTATTAAAAGCTTTTTAATAACGTCCGTACCTTTGTAAAATCGTTATTTACCTAACCTTACCCTATTTAGTATTCTTAATTCTAATTATAAAAACCTACCTTCCCTCCTTTCTCTTTCTCCCCTTCTCTTCTTCCTTCGCCTATTTTCCCGCGTACCCTACCGCTACTCTTATAATACTTCCCCCAAGCCTCTCGGCCGCTAACCGTATAATATTCTTCAATTTCTACTAAATATACCCTAATACCGTCGTACCCTTTAATATATATAATCTCTTTCCTAACTCCTTCTTATTTTTTCTTACTTTTATTAACTTTTTCTAATTATATCCGTAACCCTCTATATAACTACTCGATTTAACTCACTATTAATACAATTAATAATACCCCGGCCGACGTCTTTAATATTTCCTTCCTAAAGGCTATTAATTTTTATATTTATATTTATATTAATAAATCCTTCTCTTTTATTATTTATTTTTTACCCTTTTATATTATACTTTAACGAATATTTTTTATTATAAATACCGTAATATATAATACCTATAATAAAATATTAAGTAAATACATTTTTAACTTCCCCCTAATATTCTATAAAAATTACCAAACGTTTTAAAATAGTATTATAACCTTTATATATATTCTAAATAATCTTACCGCCGTTTAATAATTCCGTATAGTTACGGCCTAATTCTCTTATAAAATCGTCGGTTTATACTATATATTATATTTTTACCCTTTCGCCCCTACCTAAATTAAAAAAGGCGAAATCGGTTAAATACTCTATTATAATTTCTATAAACCTTTAATCGTATTTATTATATACTTCGAACTTAATACTTAAATAATTCCTACCGCCGCTAGATAAACCGGATAAAACCTGTAAGGCCTTCCCCTCCTTAATATTACTCCCCCGCTATTAATAAATATATTAATTAATAATAATATTTAAATATACTTTAATAATAATATCCGTAACTTTTAATATATAATACGCCGTACGTAATATAAATTATATTAATTTATAATATATTAAAGTATTGTAATTCCTCCGGAGCCTATAGAAAACGCCTTTAACAATAATTTCGGTAATATTTAAATATAATATAATAATTTTAATTAACGTAACGGCAACGTATAAAAATCTTAATTTCTAAAATAATAAATTTAATTCTTATACTAATATACTTCGCTATTATTACTATCTTCGGTCATCGCCGATACATTAATATCTTCGAAAAGGTTAAAAGAAATAAAAAAAGGGACTTCTCTATAATTAAATTATAATATCGGCCTTAATTACAACCTTTCCTCCTATTTTCATAATACTCTTTCTCGTTCTATATTCCCCTAATTTTAATTTAATACGTCTAATATATTATACATTATACGTTTAATACGGCCTATATTATAATCGTCTAATACGGCCTACGTTATAATCGTTTAATATAACCTACATTATAATCGTTTAATATAGCCTACATTATAATCGTTTAATATAATATATTCAATAAATATATTCTTATTACTAGTACGCTATCTCTATTAATCTTCTTAAATATTTTTTATTATTTATTTAATTTACTTTTATTAACCTAATTACTAGTCCTCCTACAACCCTTTTCCGGTACGCTTCCTTTACTTCGTATTCTTTTAAAATATCTAAGCAATTTAAATCTTTTAATAATATTTATTCGTTCTTATTATCCAAATACCCTTTCTATTTTACTTAATATTACCGATTCTTCTCCGACCCCTTATATTTAATAATCGCCTCTACTTCGTACTAAACGTTATTATCTTCAATATTTATAATTCTTCCCCGCGGTACTAACGTTATTAGGTCGCTGTAATATAATTCTAATAATATAATTAAGAAAACCAAGTAAATATAATAATATTTAGGAAGGTTAAACCGGTATACTATCTTTTTATCCCTAACGATTTTAATAATCCGAAAAGGGCCTAAGAATTTATTTAATAATTTAAAATTAGGCCTCCACTATTTAATATTCTTTATATTTAAAAGTACCTAAATATTAATTACAAACTCTTTATTTTTCCGCAATTTATTATATTACTTTATATAATTCTTATTAACCTTCTCCAATACTTTAATAATAATTGCGCAACCCCTAACCAATTCTATTATTTTATTTATAATTACTATAGAAAATATATTCCCCCTACCTCTTTCGAAGTCGGCAGGACTATAGGGATAATAACCGAAGAATATTTCCGACGGAGATTTATTGAAAATAGTATAAAAATAGTTATTATACGTCTATTCGGCTAATATTAACTTTTCGGCCCAATTTATTTACTCTAACTTATAAAAGATCCTTAAATATAATTCGAAACTTTAATTCTATTATTCCGTCTATCCGTCGGTCTATAGGTACTAAATAATATTAAAACGGCGTTAGATATCTAATAGCTAATAGCAAGTCTTTTAAAAGAAACTTATAAAAAAATTACTTTTATTAGATATAATAGAATTAGGAAATCTAAATCGCCGGAAGATAGATTATTAAAAAATATATACGAATTATTGTATATCGATCGTTTTCTAAATTAGAATATAGAGGGCGTACTTTATAAACCGGTCTATAATAATTAAAACGGCGTTATAAATCCGGTTAGAAACGGGGTTAAAAAACTTAAGCAATCCGGTAATAAAATTATAAGAAATATTTTACTATAAGGTTATTAGGACCGGTAATAACGTAAGGAACCTATATAATTTATAATTCTAAAATTTAACTTTCTAATATATTAGGTAATTCTAAATATATTCTTCGACGTTAATAATAATAGTCGGCTAATAATAGTATTAATTAACTCTCTTAAACGTTTTCCATTATCCTAAGTATTTTATAATAACGTTATTATAGTAAATATAAAGAAATTCCACTTATATACTTTCTAATATATAAATTTAATAATAATAATATAATATTCTATCCTCCCCTATCCTCTAATTTTCTATTCGTCGACCCCGTCCTAATAACTCCTTCTATATCTCCTCTAATATAAAAGAATCTAACTACTACGCCTCTAATAATTATTAATTT
Source organism: Neurospora sp. CHS-2018b (assembly GCA_009806015.1). Lineage (NCBI taxonomy): Eukaryota > Fungi > Ascomycota > Sordariomycetes > Sordariales > Sordariaceae > Neurospora > Neurospora sp. CHS-2018b. The sequence continues at coordinate 742,080 of RAOV01000022.1, forward strand.
AATAGGGGTAATTATTTATCTTCCTTCTATACCTTCGCAATTACCATATATATTCCTATATAATCAATAACGACCTTATTTACCCTTCCTCTAAAATTTATAGTAACTTCGTCTACAAAATATACCTTCTTTTCCGGCCTATTTTCCGCTTCTTCTTAATTTATATACTCCCTTAACGTTTCTTTATATTCTTTAATACTACGCTTTTTATATTCCCTTTTTTATTTATTATCTTCCTATTTTAATCTTTAAACCGATTTATCCTCTCTTCTATCCTCGTATTATTCCCGCCTCTCTACTACCGTCCGCTATATTTCTTAACTAATTAATAAAACTCATTTTATATTACCGCTTATCCCCCTTCTTTTTCGTATCGCTTATCCCTTTATTTCCTTTTCCTCTATAATTTTTATTAATAAATAACCCTCTCTAATTATATTTATAACTTCGTATAGTTATAATTTCTTCGATAATTTATTTGCCGGATTTAATTTTCCCGCCCAATATTTAATATTAAAATTATATATTACTAATTCTAATGCCTACTAACTCTATTTCGTATTTACTTTATTCTTACTCTTAAAATATTAAAGGTTTAAATAGTTTGTAAAAATAAAAAAAGGCTTATCGATATATAATAAATATTACCGCTACGCTTTTAATACTTTAATAATCGCTAATAATTCTCTATCGCTAATATTATAACGCGTTTCTTCTAACGATTTTTTACGTAAAAAGAACGCGATTAAATACTATTATATCTCGTATAATTATATTAAAACCGCCTTAATTATAAAATTTAATACGTCCGTTTCTATTTAAATCGGTAAGGACGGGTCAAAATACTATAATATAAATACCTCTTAAAATAATTATTTCAATTCTTTAAATATTAATTTAATTAATTTTAATAATTCGAATATTCTTTATTTACCTCCTTTTAATAATTCCGTTAATAAAGCTGTAATTTTAAAATATAACGTTACAAACCGTCGGTAAAACCCAATAAACTTTAAAAATACCTAAATATTATAAATACTTATCGGAACTTCCTAATCCGTAATTATAGCGATTTTCTCCGGGTCTATTAAAATACCCTTAAGAGATATAATATATTTTAAGAACGATACTCTTTTAGTATAAAATTTGCACTTATTTAAATTAATATATAAATTACAGTCGTATAAATATTAAAAAACTTCTTTAATATATTTATAATAATCTTCTTCATTCTTATTATAAATTATAATATTATTAAAATAAATAATATAAATAGTATTAATTAAACCCGCCAACGTATTATTAATATACGCCTAAAATATAGCAAGAATATTAACTAACCCTATTAATATAATTAAGAATTTATAATACTTATATTTCGTATAAAACGCCGTCTTTTCCTCGTCTCTTTATTTAATCCGAATATAATAATACGCGTCCTTTAAATCTAACTTTATAAAAATTTTTACTAACGCCAACCGGTTTAAAATCTTTTAAATAAAAGGTAATACCGTATAATTCTTCTTCGTAACTTTATTTAACGCTTAATAATTAATATACAACCGTAATTTACTACCCTTTTTAGGAATGAAAATAATAAGGGCCCCTACTAGATTAATAAATAAACGAATCTATCCTTTATATAGCGCCTCTATTAATTATTCCCGAAGTACCTTTAATTCTTTAATATTAAATATATAAATCGGGCCCTAAGGAGCAAACTCCCTTTTAATTAAATCGATATAATATTCTAAATAGTTATATTAAGGTAATAGTACGGCTAATATTTCGAATACCTACTATCACGGGGCGAGAGGGCACCGTTAGGGGTAGGGTAAAATATACATTATTATACGAAGGAGGAGAAAGGGAAGTGTGCGTGGAGGATTGGCTATATAGGCGAGAGCCTAGATAGGCCAGTCCGTGCGCGCGTACGTGAGACTATACGTGACGAAGCATGTGACTAGTGTGAGTATATAGCTCTAGGCTATAGTACGAAGTATTAGTATAGTATATATACGGTTAGTATAGTATAATTATATTATAGGCTAGCCCTATAATATTATCCCCCTTTAAAAGAAGTTTATAAAGTTGAAAAATCTATATATACGTGTAATAATAGACTTATTCCTTTATAAACTATTATAATTTACGAGCTGCGTTGGAAGTAGTTTTTTTAATTATATATTTATTAATTATTGTATTATTTTACTAAACGCTAGGTATAATTTATCCTTTATATCCTTATTGACTGTTATATCCGTTTTGAATATTATAACTATATCTGGGAGTAGTTTCGTTATATCGATTACGGAGGCCGTCTCCTATTAGAGGCGAATGGAGCGGCGCCGAAGGGGCTTTGGTATTGGAGAGGGCGTTGGGGCGGTTGGAGAATTGGAGGCGAGCCGGTTAAAGAAGTTTTAGACCTTTAGAGGGATAAACTTATTCGGGTTCTTATAATAGAACTACTATAAATAGTACTTATAATTAATAACGTTATTAACGGGCTCCTAGGTAAGGTTACCGGTCTTTTACTTAATATAATATTTCTAATAGAAATTAGAGCCCTTCTAAGCGTAATCGATAAATTTTTCGAACGTTTATTCTTTATATTCTTTATAATTATTAATTCGAATTATTACCCGTCCTTTATTAGCTTTAATATTAATTATAATATTTTAGCTTAGTAATCTTTCGTTTGATTATAATTATATTATAGAAACGTAGAAAATTAGTAAATATTTTATATTAGTAGGTAGGGCGAGGTAAATTATATAAAATTCGGCTTAAATAATTTTAAAGGGTCTTTCCTAACAGGGGGAGAATTTAGCGTAAGGGTAGCCGTTAGCGAGGTTAATTATATTTAAAAGGACTATATTATTAATATAATATTTAGGGGAATTAATACGCTTCCTATTAGTATTATCTTTATATCGTTCCTATATATATTATAATTATTAGATTATAAAATTTTAAATCTTTTAGAAATAGTCTACTAATTCGTTAGTTTTATAGTATTTTTTAAATTATATTAGTAATAGGTTTGGCGGCGGCGGGGTACGGGGTTCCGTTTTTATATAAGGGTAATAATTATAGTTAGTAAAGAACGGTAAAATCTTTATTAATGAAGAGATAGCGTTATTGTTAGCGAACTCTACGAATACCAATTATTTCGCCTAATCCGTTTATACCTAATTAATATAGAGCTTTAAATATTATTCTATTTTTATATTAATACGTTTAATTTGGGCGTTAATTTACGGGTAGAAGGCGGAGGTTAATTTATAAATAACGGATAGCCTTTTATAAAGGGTAGATTAGAATTGCGATATAAATTAGGTATTTTTATTGGATAGGATATTATTTAGAAGATTATAAATCGAACAAATATAATCAATAAAATAATCGGTTAATTCTTCGGCTTTAAGGGTTATAATTACAATATAATAATATATTTTCGTAAAGTGGTTAATAACGATAATAATATATTTAAATATTTAACCGAAGTAAGTATTTTCCGGTAGTAGGGTTATATAGTCGACCGAAATATCCTTTTAGGGTATTAGGGAGACGGTTATAAATTTAAGGTAACTGGCGGAGTTGCATTTTAATAATTTAATTTTCGCGTATAGGAAGTAGCTTTTGTAGAAGAGCTTTATATTATTGTATATCCCTTCCTAATAGAAATTGTATTATAAGAATTTATATATAACGTTATAGTTAGGGTAGCTCGCGCTAGGAGTATTATATTAGCGGTTAATTAATTAGAATTAGAGGTTCTTATTATAAGGGTCGATAATAATTTTATTTTGCTATTTCGTAATATCGTTAATAATATAGTATTCTAAGAACGTTTTATAGAAGACTTTTTTAATAGTTAATAGCTATTATTAGTAGGATTTATTTGTAAGGTAAGAAATTAGTTTTTATAAAAAGATAGACGTTTTATAGTTCGTACGAATTAGGTCGTTGGTTAATTTAATATTGAGGTCCTTTTAGCTTAGTAGGTATAGCGAAAAGTTGGCGGCGGGGTTTTTAAAATAGCTTTCTTCGAATTATAAAAGGTCGAATAAAGTTCGTTTACGAATAATTAAACGGTTGTCTTCTTTATTATTAGAATAATTGTTAAGTTTGCGATTTAAAGTATTTAGTTATAAATTCTTTAAGCCGGGGGTATATTTAATTAAGAAGTTGAAGCGAAATAGGAATTGAAATTAGTATATATATTGTTAGGTAAATTATTTATTAGTTATAAAGGTTTATAGATTTTTATAATTAGTAAGGATATTGAACGGCTATTAGGCTCCCTTAAATTTTGGCCTCTACTCCTTTAGGGTTTTAATGATAGTTAGTAATTCTTTATTATAGATATTGTAATTATATTTTTGCGAGGTGTGTTTGGCTGAGAAATAAGTTACGGGGTAGAGAACGCCGTTGTTCCTATATTGGGAGAGGGTACCACCAGCGGCTTAATTAGAAATATTTATTTCGATAATAGTTTTTTTAATCTAATTATAGATCTTTAGAATAAGGCTTTCGGTGAAGGCCTTTTTAAAGGATTTAAACGCCCTTTAATAATTATTATTCTAAACCTAAATTACGTTTTTCTTTATAAATTTATAAAGTAGGGTCGCTATAGTCGAAAAGTCTTTAATAAATTGGTAGTAAAAGTTTACGAAGTTTAAGAAGGATTGTAGAGACTTTTTTAACTTTGGTATTTATTATTTTATAATTGCTTTAATTTTCTTTAAGTCTATTTCGATACCTTCCGGGGTAATAATTAACTTTAGGTATTTTGTACGTATTATATAGAATTCGTATTTATCGATATTAATGTTAAGGCCCGCCTTAGTAAATTTATCGAAGATGTTATTAATATATTATTTATAGTCTTGTATATTATCCGAATAAATAAGGACGTTATTGAAATATACGGTTGCGTAAACGTTGAGAATATTATAAAGAATATTATTAATATAATTTTAGAAAGCCCCGGGGGCGCTTTATAAATTAAAAAAAATGATTAGGGATTTAAATAAATTAAATTGTATTATAAAAGTAATTAATTATTCGTAATTTTATTTAACGCGAATTTTATTAAAGGCCGCGATAATATTGAATTTAGTAAAGATTTTAGTATAATAGATTACATTTAAAGTTTTTTTAATAAACGGTATCGGGTAATAGGATTTAAAAGTTATATTATTAATACCTTTATAGTCGATGTAAATACGGATTCCGCCTCCTAATTTTTTAATAAGTAAGATTGGGGTTAATACTTTAAATTGGGAAGGTTGGATGAATTTCTTTTTAAAGTTATTATCGATCTATTTTTTAATAATATTAAATTCGTTTGGGTTAAAGGTACGGCCGCGAAATACGGGCGGTAATACTCCTAGATAGAATTTGAATTTGAAATTATATAAACGGTTAGGCGGAAGAATCTCGGCGCCTTTTTATTTGAAAATATTAATATAATACTAATATTATTTGGGGAGTTTGGCTTAAATTTAAGTATTAATTTTAGGAGGCTTATTTATTTTCTCGTAGAATTTCGTAATATTTTCGGACGTAATTTTATCAATATTAATACTATTAACGGCGAAATACTTATTAATAGCTTCCTTATAGCGTAGGAAATTATTATTAGTACTATTAATTTATATAGAATTAACGACCTTTATAGTACGTAAAGCGGCTACGTTACCCTCCCTTATTAAAGCGTTAATTTATTAATAATAATTATTGCCGAAGAACCTTTTATACCTTTATTTTTTACTTATTAATACCTCCTTAATTATATCCTTTATTAAATTATTATTTATACTTTTAAGATTTAGGACGCTTCCTTCTTCCTTTACTTTATCCTTTTCTATTATTTTCCTAATATCCTCCTTTATATCGGCTTTAATTATACGGATAATATAGAGTTTATATATCCCGGTTAATTAATTAAAATTTATAACGGAGAATTTTTTAATATCGTTAAGATTAATAGGACCGTTAAGGATATTATAGAAATAGATTGGGATCCAGTAGTTTATAGCTTTAGTATAGAATCTTTTAGCGATACGGTAGGGAATTAGGCAAGGAATTTAAAATTTTATTAGGAGGATTATTAATATAAGGGTTTAATTAAGGTCGGTTAAAATTTTACCGAGCGGGGTAATACTTAACTAATTAATTATACGGTTTTTAAACCGGTTGAACCTTTAATAGGCGGTTCGTTTTATAATCGCGGAAATAAATAGGCGGCGGACAGATTCTATTTATAGTAATTTTAATTCCTTTTCGTTAGGTATTTCTTTATAAAACGGCTTTTTATACGCGGGACGAATATTAGGTATATTAAGGCGAAGAATAGAGAGGTAGCGAGCTATTAAAGGAGTATAACGGTTAACGGCTCTATAAGGGAAGTAATTATATTATTTATAGGCGGGGTTAAATTAAAGGGAATTATTAGGCTAATTAATATTTAATACATAATATATTAGTTAAGGATGGTTAAAAATAATGGGGTTATCCTTAGCGAGGTTATAAATAAATAGATTAATAATTTCGTAGTAAATACTTATTTATATCGTTAATTTAAAAAAATGGGTAATATTACCTTTTGTTTAGCCGTTAGCGAGGTATAGTAATTTAGGGATTAGTAATTTAAAGAAGGGTAACTAATATCGAAAAACGAAGTAGCGGTCGATAAAATTAAGAGTAGTATAACCGTTATTAACGAAGGTAGAATAATATAATTTATACGATTTATAGGATAGGTGGATAGAGAGATTTAATAAATTAGGGTATTTATAACGGCTATTTACTAAAGATCTATTTATTTTAATAATATTTAATTATATAGGGATAACCCTTTATTTTCCTTTTCCTTATCCAGTAAATTAGTACTTCTAAGCGCAATTTAGCTAGGAGGTTATATATTTCCTTAATTATAAACGGAATTATTTTCGTTACTAACGAACGGGCTAATAAAGTTGGGCTAGTAAATAGGGACCGGGTAATAATAACCGCCGAGGCCGGGGGTACCGGGAGCTAGAGCGCTTATTAATATATTAATTATACTTATAGTATAGATTTAATAGCCGCTATTATAATTAGGGCGCTACTGGCCGTAACCGTGCTAACTTTAGGTTAATTACTACTATTAACTATTATTATTATTACTATTATTATTACCGTTAGTATTATTATTACTATTATTCTTATTTTTACCCTTCTTTTTATTACGGGGTTTAACCTCTTTTTTAAAATTAATATACGAGCGGTACTTAGCCGAGTAGTAGCTTTTCTTACTATAATAGGTATATATTCCGTTTTTTATACGGAATTCGAAGATATTATTATTAATAATACGAAAGATTTGGATATTAAAAGCGGATATAGCATTAAAGTTTATAATATTACTATTTTAATTAATAATAGTTTCGCTAATAGAGGCGGAGGCGCTAGAGGTGCCGGTAATAGTAGCGCCGGTTTTATAATAAGGGTTAGTATTTTTATTATACTAGTTTTTATCCTCTAAATTCTTTACGAAATTGCGAGCGAATATAATTTATTTATTGTATTTATTATTAGCGGGTTAAGGGTTTTAATAAATAATAGCGGTACGAATACGTTTAGAAATCTTTTAATATAAGTAATAGATTTTTATACTGTTATTAAAATTATAATAATCGACGAAATAAGTGAATTCGTTTTCGAACTCCTACTATTTTATATTTCTAATTATTTTTAATTCTTTGAATTTGTAATAAGAATAAATAATAATATTAATATTATTATATTTCTTAGTAAATTCTACTAATAATTCGTTCGCTTTAATCTATTTGGCGGGTAAGTTATTTAAGATATTAGTAAATTCTATTTCAATAATTTCGAAAGGAATATCTTCGATAGAGCGGGCGATAAATAAGAATTTTTTATATTTAGAATTAAAAAGTTGGGGGTCGTTAAATTAAATAAATTGAATACGAAGGTGCTAAATATAGTATTTAATAGTATATTCAATAGTAGTACTTTTACTATTAAATATAAGCGATATAATAATATACAATACCAATTTATAGCTATTATTATTATTTATAATAATTATAATATTAGACTTATTATTACTAAGCTTATTATTATTAAATTCGTTATTATTAGGGGGTTCTTTAGGAAGTTTATTAAGAAGTTTGCTAAGGTTATTAAAGGGAGTAGGAATTACTTTTAAGGACGGGGGGAAATGTTTACGGAAATCGGTGAAGGTTTTTTAGTATTTTTCCTTTTACTTTTTATAAGCTTCCTTCGAATTAGCGTAGAATTTTTTGAATTCTTTTATAAATTTAGTAATATCAGTATTAAGGGAACCGATTTAATTTTAGTAAGAGGTGCGAACTACTTAGATTTCGTTAGTATACGAAGTTTATAAGGTATTAATTTAATTATAATAAGAGTTCCTAATAGTTTTTAATTTATTATTATAGGAGGTTTGGAATATAGAGAATTAGCTATTATATTTTTATATTTTGAGGGTAGCTTATATTTAAAGGGTAGTAATATTACTATTATAATAAGTAAATTCGTATTATACCGATTCGAATTCTTCTTTAAATTTTCGAACTTAGGATTTAATTATAACGATATTATTATAAAGGAAACGATAAATAGCCGTAAAAAAGATTTAGAAAACTGGGAGATTAGTGAGGTTGAAAACGTATTTGAAGGGGAGAACGATAGGTAGTTTAATTATTTAATTATTAAAGCCTTTAAATATTTGAATTAGAATTTTAAATTATTTTTAATATTTCGGGTCGAAGGCTGCGAGGGCGCTAATTATAATAATTATAATAAAGTTATCGATTACCGGAAGAGTACGTAAAAGAGTGTTATTAAATATTAATTATTAAATTAATACATTAGATAGGTATAAGGGAAAGAGGGTGCGAACTATTTGACAATATTCGGTTTAGTAGTTATTTAGTTCGACAGTTAGGATTGTAATTAAAATTTTAATTATATAGGGATGAATTTTAATTAACGGATTAATGCGATTCGAATACGATTAATCTTCTTCTATTAAATAATAAACGCGTATAATATAATAGTTTAGTATAATAAATTATTACAGGGCGAGAGGGTATTGTTAGGGGTAGGGTAAAATATACGTTATTGTACGAAGGAGGAGAAAGGGAAGTGTGTATAGAGGATTAGCTATATAGGCGAGAGCCTAGATAGGCTAGTCCGTACGCGCGTACGTGAGACTGTATGTAACGAAGCATATAACTAGTGCGAGTGCATAGCTTTGGGTTATAGCACGAAGTACTGGTATAGTATATATGCGGTCAGTGTAGTGCAACCACATTATAGGCTAGCCCTGTGATACCTACCGGTATTCTTTATATTCTAAGGGAAACGTTAGTTTAATAGCGACCTTTTCTTCCAGGGATTTGGCTACTAGTAACTTCGGAAATACTAATTCCGATAAAGGCTCTAATAATAAATAAACTCTATTTAACGCAATTCTAAAAACTTTAAAAAGCATATTAGTAAATACGAAAGTAAGTATATTAGAAGAAATATTAGGAATATTCGGAACCGTCAGCAGGTCCGCTAATTCTTTATTTAGGGATAAGGGGATTTCGAACGGAATACTTATATACAGTAGTAAATTAAATCTTTTTATTACCCGTAATACTTCTCTCGAGTCTATTATTAAAATAGAATCCTAATATAGATTATAGAGGTACGCTGCGGCCTTATAAACATTTTTAATCGGCTCTTTACTTTCTTTTAAATTATTATATTCGAACCGGAATCGGAATTTTTTATAGCGTTAATCGATCTTAAAGTTATATTCGTATAACTAAAAGTAACCGAAAATAATTTTTATACTTAGGGAATTAATAATAATAAATATAATCCTTTTCTTCTATTTAGTATTATAAGAGTTATACATTTTAATAAAGTAGGTAATCGAACTACAAATAGGAACGGGTTAGAAAAAGAAATTAATAAAATAATAATTTATAAATTCTATTTTAATATCCGACAGGAGTAAATACTTTCTAATAAAGTTCAATTCCGCGCTAAAATCTATTAAACTATATATTTTCCGCTAATTTCTACATATTTTTACTAATAACTTTATATTTAAATATAATTATAATATACCCGCGCCTTCTTAAGCCGAAATAGTCGCCGTCCTTACCGGAATTACCGGCTCCGCGTTCGCACCTTAATTCGGGGTACTATAAGGAATAATATATTAATATAATATATAACCTAATTTACTATAATTATAATAAGTTTAATTAGTATAAGAAAATGCCGAATATTTAAGCTTACTATATTCGTAGTAAATACTACGCAATTTCATTACCCGGCACTAATTATAGGTATATTCTAACTACCTATAATAAGGATAAATAATATTAGGGTTAGTAACGACCGCTAGGAAGGGACGAGAAGAATTAAAAGAAATAGTAGAACTAAGAATAATTATAAAAATAGAAGTAGGAATAAAAATAAGAAGTGTAATAGAAAGAAATAAATAAGGATACAGTATTTAAAGGTATTAATATAATAATACCGCCGCTAACGAATCTAAACCTTTTAATTATTTTACTTATACTATAATTTCGGTTATAATATCGATACCTCTAATTACTAAAATACTATAGCGTAAAGCGGAGAATAAATAATTAACTTAATATAAGATACGAAAATATTCCGGTTAATTATAAGACAATTTTAATTCTTCGGTATTATATTATTTATAAAAATCTATAACGGTTTCGGAAGCGCTTTACTATATTTTTTCGAAATTAACGAAGGTAGCGCGCTTTTAAATTTAAATATTACTAACGTATCTTTTCTCTAAGAATATACGTAAATTAAATTAAATAAAATCGTTATAAATAGGGTTATAACCGGGCAAATTCCGAATAGTACTAATGTATTTCCGCTAAGCGTATTTAACGTTACCGGCGAAATAATTAGTAGCGAACGAAAATTTAGTATAAAAGTAAATATAATAATATTCGTTAAGGTTAAAAATAAAATCGGGGAATTATATAGCGTCGCTATTAAAATTAATAATATTATATTTATAGCGATAATTATCGGAAGGGTCGGTCTACTTTTATTAAATAACTATAAGTATAATAAATATTATAATAGGGAGAGTTGCGGGGAGGTAGGAAATACGTATTTAATTATAAAAAAAGTAGTTTTAATAATGGAAGTTGAAGGGGATAAGAGGGTAATTACTAATTTGATTTTATTCTATTATATTTACGAAAATATTCTAATTATAAAGAGATATTTATAAAAGGAGGTACTTAAAGAATAATTAAATAATAGCTACGTAGGATTCGAAGAAATACTACTTCTATATTATATTATTGTTCTCTAAATAATAGAGGGGATTATATAGTTTAAGTAAGGGGGTAAAATTGCTATCCTTACTATTTTCGTCTATTTTTTTAATAATCGGCTAATAATATTAGGACGAAAGAGGAGGCTATTATTAAAAATTGTCGTTGGCTACTATAAAAATAATAACCGGGGATTCAAATATAATTAAAATGGAAGAGGCAATTATATTGGTAGCCCGTAAGACGGATTGTCTACTATGTATTTATATTTTACCGGTAATAATTTAATTCTTATAGGAAGAATTATTAATGTATTAAAATTGTAGAGGAGAGGTAGGCTAAAGTATTTATAGGTAATATAATACGTAGGGAACGTTGAAATAGGGGTAAAATTAAAGATATATTAATAATTAAACTTAATAATTTTAGAGGCGATTTCGTCTAATATTTATAGCCGTATAGGTTTAGTTTTGTAATAGTTAAGTCTAAAGTATTTCCGAGCCGGCCCAACGCTATACTATAGCGCTACGCTACGGAGCCATCGACGTCCTTCGGCGCTAGTACGGCCCCGACGTCCTAATAGGTCCCTAGCGACCTAATATAATATATTATTAGTATTTAAGGTTAATACTAATACCGATACCGACTTAATACTTATTAATACTATAGACCCCGCTCCCCTAAATATTATTAACTTACGTACTAATATATATAATTAATTGAATAAATAGCGTATATAATAAAAGATTACGCTTAATTATTAATAGTCTTACTTTCGTACGTTATACTCTATTAATAAGGTAATACTTTTAGCTACTATAACTATTATTTCGACTATAATCTCGATTGGGTCTAAACTTTCAATTTCTACTTTAATATAGAACTATATAGTTATATATTCCTATTTAAGCTAATATAATAATATAATTAGGATGATTATTATCTATTTAGTATATTCTAATATAGAGTAATTCTATAAATATTTAATAAGCGAGTATAATTTTTGCTAGCTAGGTAGAAACGGTTATAATTACAATCGAATTATATATTAAACTCTCTTAGTAAAATTAAGAATATTATCCTTCAATAGCCAATAAAGTAGGTTAATAATATTATTATATTCTAAATAGCTTAAATCAAAGGGACGACTTATAATAATATCCAATATTAATAATAATTATATTAATATAGGGTAAGGCTCCTTAATACCCTATTAGCGACTATACCGTTTAGCTTCGTTTTAATTAATATCTTCTACTATAACCGCTATAAATTACTATATTTTATTAATCGGGTAATAAAATCTTCCGTAAGTAATAATATCGAAATTGATTTAGGTATTTAAATCTCGTTCCTCGCCGTTATTATTACCGATTAGCCTACGCTTTATTAAAAACGTAAAATAATATCGATAAAATTTAATAGTATAAAGTCCTTTAAATTTATAATTTTCGGCCTACTATAATATATCGCTAATATAATATAGTAGAAATATATATAGGCAGACTTATTCTAATTTATTCTCTCCGTATATATTTATTACTATATTTATTACTATATCTAGCTAAATTATAATTTTTAGCGCTTTAATAATATCTTCGAGCTTAGATTTATATAAGCTAAATAAAAGGGGAAAAATGCTATTAGGCCGTATACGCTCTTTCGTTAATAGACCGGCCGGTATAAAGTAGAACCTTATTAACGTACGATATAAATTATAGAAAATACTAAACTTATTAATAAAATTGAAGTATAAGAATAATATAATACGTATATTACCCTCCCGGTCTTAGTCCTATTTATTATAGAATTCCTTTCGGCCTTATTCTTTAAATTCTAATTCGGTCCGTAAAGGGTAAATATAGTATATAAATATAACGCGGCGCGTATTATTTACTAATAAGATTCTAACTATACGCCGGACTATATAATATATATATTCTTTATCCTATACTTCTTTAAATATAAGTATAATATATTTGGGGAATAGCGCTAATTTCTTTTTTAGCCTCCTTTAATTACTAATTTGTAGCCTAATAATAATAAGAATAATATTTAGATTATTTTATTCTTCGCCGAAATACTAGTCAATATATATATCCAACTATATATATACTTTTATTTTAGGTATATATATTAATATAGAAGTTAGGACCAACTCCCAATTATTATATACTAATACGAATATAATACTTTTAAACGTAGTAATTCCCTCTCGGTATACCTCTTAGACCTATAAATACAATTAATCTTTAATATTTATATATAATCTTTTACAATAATTAAACCTAACATTATATATACAACTAAAATAACCCTTTTATAATATTTTATTATTTAGAATACTACTATATAATAAAGGGCAAATATTATCGGTAGAAGTATAATAGTAATAAATCTAATCGTTAGGAAAGATAGTTAGGCCCTTAATATTGTCTTCGAATATAATATATACAAAATAGCCGGATATAGTACGAACCGATAATAATTATAAATATAATTCGAATAACTCAAATAGTATATCAATAAAATAACTAAGGCCGGAATATACCCTTTTCCTAATATCGGACATTATTATATTCCTAAATATAGTAGGTAAGTCGAAGAATATTATTATTCTAATTAATATTAATAATAGTAATAGTAATTATAATATTTCTAAATCGATATTTATACTTGTAGAGTCTTGCTTAAATGTATTTTAAGGTTTAAATTCCGCTAGGCATTTAAACTTTTCTACCCTTATATACGCTCGATCCGTTATTTTTTATAAGACCCGGCCTTATTTAATATTATCTCCTTTATTATAATATTTCTCGGCCCGATTTTTTATTCGTTAGGCAAGTCTAATAGCTTTACCTAATTCCTTACGCGCCCGCAATACTTCGATTTTATAACGCTCATTTCCTTTAACGCTAATTAATAAAGTAAGCATTTTTATAATATTTAACGGAACCTTCGCTACCCGTATATTTATTATTAGTATTCGATTTCGTATATTTTTTATTAGTATTATTAATTACTTAAGCAAAGTTAGAACTATTAATAGTATTTTACTAAATTTAGAATCGTTTTAAATTATTATAAAAACCTCCCGTAAGGTATTATAGTCCTGGCGATTTAAACCCGTCAAATCGGTATACGTAGCTAATGCCTTCGCTAAAGGGGATATTTAAATTAATTTATTTTATTATACGCTAATAAATATCGATATATTATTTTCGTCGGGTAGATATATAGGAGTTAAACCTTATTCGACTTCTCCCTCGGTACCCATAATATCCGGATTAATTTCGTCGAATAATTTATATTCTTTAAAAAGAGTAACCTAAATATAATCCTTATAATTACTAACCCCTATTATATTTTCGAATAGGACGCTAATACGAACGGCCTCGGCTAAAGCATCTTCAAAGTCGTTATTTCGAAAATTATCGATATTAATAACTAATTATAATAAATTAATATTCTATATATATATAATTAGCTTTAGGATCCCTCGCTTACAATCGTTTTTATTAAATTTATTACCTTCTAATAATAGTAGCGCGGTTGAAGAATCGAAGCTATTATTATTATTATTATTATTATCCCTACCGCCGAATATTATTTAAAGTTCATTAATATTAAATATTTGAATATTTTGGTTAGCGTCTTCGCGATCGCGGTCGCGGTCGATTATTTGGATATTACTATCGCTATTACCGGTACCGGGACTATTATCGGCGGGGTTGCCTATATTAATATCCGAGTTGCTAATAGCGGGGCCGCTATCGTCGCTAACGCGGTCGCTATTATCTTACTCTAATTAGTTCTAGCGCTATTTAGCCTACGCATTCTTAGTCTGCCTCTTGCCCGGCGGTCTCAGTTTTAATAATATTTTAAACGCGTTCGATATTATTCCTAGCTACGTATATAATAAAATAATAATCTTCGACTTTATAAGATTTATCAATTCTATAAGAAACCCGAAGGGTAAAAATAATAGGGGAGGTAACCGTTTTATTTAAACTTTATCTTTTAAATACCTATTTACCTTACCTTTACTACGTTCTACTATTTACTAGCGATTATTATTTATTAACGATTATTATTTATTAGCGATTATTATTTATTGTGATTAAATCGATTTCGAATTTAACCGAATACCTACTCGTCCTATAAATATTATGTATAAATTTCGCAAAATTTTATATATAAATTTCCCGTCCCTAAATATTAATTGTGCTCGCTTCCTCTACCCTTCTTTTATAAGTAAGTAAGAAGGCAAGTAAGTAAACGATTAAGTAAGTAAGTAGGCAAGCGATTAAGTAAGTAAATAAGTAAATAAGTAAGCGATTAAGTAAGTAGGCAAGCACGCGTACGTACGCGCGCACCCCTCTCGATTATAATAAATAATATTAATATTAATAGCGGGGGTAACGACGACGGTCCTCTTCGATTATTATAAATAGTAGGTAGCGTTACTAGTAGAAAGCGTAAACCTTATCGCTATAATATAAATCTTTACCTCTACTTCTATACTACTTTTTAAAATAGGGTACCTTTATAATTACGCTAATATTATCATTACCTATTATAGGTTCGATAAATTACCGACGAATATTTCCTCTAAATATAATAATTATAGGTATTACCGGTAGTATCTATATTTATATCCGCGTCTACGTCCGTGTTGGCGCTTACTTCCGTATTAGGATTACGTAAATTCTAACCGGTAATACCCTAAAACCCCCTACTTCCGCCGGCGTATTATATTACTAATAAAGGAAGATCTATTTTAAAAAGTAGGAAAGAAAAGGTAAAGGCGAAATAAAATTACCTTACCCTCTCTAATATATTAGTACTATATTTACTATAACGAATCTAATTACTAATATAAATATAATTAATTAAAATTATAATAGAAGCGTACCCTTCCCGATTCTAATTACTTAATTGTAAAAATATTAGAAATATAGTAGATAAATTCTATCGATTTTATTATAATTAGAAATCGGACCCTAATAAGCTTACCGACGAAGAATAAATTAATATAAAGAATATTATCGATACTATATAATACAAAGTATTATATATATACTATTATAATAATTTATCCCCGTTAATAATTTACAACTTCTACCCGAACGTCGATACTCTTATATAAACGTTCTTCGAAATATATAATTACGCTAACGAATAATTCGGAGCCTATAAATATAAATTCTTATATAATAAAATATTTAAACTCATTATCGGTTAAATTAGAAATTATTTAATAAACTTCCGTTTCTACCAGTAATATACCCTCCTAAGGGTTTTAAAGGAAAACGGGGAAATAGACGAAAACGTTCTTAGGTTTTTAAAATTTAATATCGATTATACTAAGTAATAAGCCTATAAGAAGCTTAATAAGTTATTATATATATCGCTCTTCGAATACATCGCACTTATCCTAAATTAAGAAAACAATTTCGTAGCCGATAAGAGGAATAAAAAACTTCGGCTTTTCTACCTTAAACTCGTTTATATTATTATATTATAAGAAGTAGCCGAAATCTATATAAACGAACGTATAATAATAGATAAAAAAGGCTATTAATTATTATAAATTTATAATAATAATATATAGCTAATCCTTAAAACCGTCCGTAATAAATATAGCGATAGATTTAATAAACTTACTATTTACTTAAATTTAAAGGATATTAAATTCGACCTCTTCTTTTAGAACGAGCCCGCCCTTATATAGGGTGGTAATATCGTCGCTATTAACCCGACCGAATTTTAGGGAAAATATAGCACTATAGACTCCCCGCCTTTATCGCTTTCTAATAATAATAATAATAATAATTCCCTAGCCTCTGATAGGGAGCGTACCAATAAGGAGCGTGCTAATAAAGAGCGTACGAAACGTACCGATAATAATAACGCTAATATAAACGATTTATTCGCGACCCCCGGCCTATATTCCGCCGTAGAATTTATTTCTAATTTAATATTAAAAAGGAAACTACTATCCCCGGGCCCGACCGACAGCGCTAATAAAATACTAAAGACGGCCGAAACTTTATATATACCTATATTACCGTTTCCCAACCCCTAAAACCCCTAATAAAATAAAAAATTTACGATAAATAACGATTAGTTAAAGTAATTCGTAATACTTTTAGCTAAAATTACCCCTACACTTAATTAAAATATTATAGAACGGAAGATCGAAGTCGTTAATTACGTATATAAGTTACAAATTTATATTAATTCTTTCGAAGATATATTATTTAATATTTATAAAAATTTCAAAATTAAGGAAATATATGTACCGCCCCCCCCTATTCCGGCGACGAATTAACCCGTTAAATTAAAGCCGATATCGATATCCGAAAAAAAGGTTTTAGAAATTCCTTTCCCTAATTATATTAAACCTAAACTTATTAAACCTATACGTACTACCGACAACCCTCTACCCAACTTTAATAAGGACGGGTATAATATTAAAGCGCTACTCTTCAATAAAAATCTACTATATAATAATAGTCTATAATTAAAGCGGGATAAAGCCTATTTCTAAAGGTTTATAAACGAAACGTATAATAATTTCTTAAAGGAATAATATAACAATTTCGCTATCTAATTTAAATATAACCAATTAAAGCTCAATAACCCGCTAGCTTATTTACAAGGCCTCTACAAAATTGTCTATTACACACGAGAAATTAACGGTCTATTTCGCCCAATTTCTCCTATTAAATTACCGAAGGATAATTACGACGAATATCGAGAATTAATATTCGATATAAAAAATTAATTTTTAATAGAGATTTTTAAAAAGTTTATAAATATACTATACGATATTGAAGATACCTTCGACTTAGGTAAGTTATAAATAGTATTCGATTTATCGTTATACGTATAGTTTATTATATTCGAAGAGGTACGGAAGTTAATATATATAGTAATAGAGGAGACTTCCTAATTAAACGAGGTAAGAATAGTCGATAATATAATTATAGAAATAAACGACGAATTAGAGGAAGCGGGTCCCATCCCCGAAATTATCGTTAATATAGCTATTAATAATTCTAACCCTATAGATATTAATATTGACGAGGTCAATCGATATAGCGAAGCTATTCGCTGGGAAAAGGAATTTAAATAGGAAGAGTAGGCCAACTATAAGAAGTAATTAGATAAGAATATTATTCGTACCGACGATTGCTTTAAGAAACGGTAAAAGGAGGCCGATATTATTCTTATTCCTATTAATAAAGAGGAAGCCGACCGTTATAAGAAGGATAAGGATATATAGAAAGAAATTAAGTATTAAACCTTTATTAAAATATAATTGGAAGTTTATAAGAAAGACCGTCTTAAGAAGTAGAAGGAGTAAGAGGAAGTTGATCGCCTTAAGAAGTAATAAAATAATAAAGAAGTTATTTATATTAAAGTTATTTGTATTAAAAAAGAGGAAGTTAAGCGCCTTAAAAAATAGCGCGAAGACGAGGAAGCCGAAATTGCCCGTCTTAAAAAGTAGTATAAGGATAAGGAAGCCGAAATTACTCGTTTTAAAAAATAATAAAAGGATAAGGAGGCCGATTATTTAAAAAAGTAAAAGGAGGTTATAAAAATTATTCGCCTTAAAAAGTAGCGAAAGGATAATACTAAGGCTATTTATTTTAAAAAATAGCGAGAGGATAATACCGAAGCTATTCGTATTAAAATTATTCGTATTAAGAAAGAAGAAGCCGATTATATTAAAAAGTAGTAAAAGGAGGTTATATAGAAGGAGGTTATTCGTTTTAAGAGGGAGAAAGCTATTCGTTAGGCCCTTATTAAGAAGTAGTAAAAGGAAGTTATATTTAAAAAGTAGTAAGAAGATACGCGAAAAGAAGTTATTTGTATTAAAAAAGAGAAAGTTAACCGTTAAATTACTGCCCTTAAAAAGTAGTAAGAGGAAGCTATAAAAGCCTAAGAATTTAAATCTTTTTTATTATTGCCGCTACCCGCTAATTCGCCGATCCTTTAATTATTAATTAAAGTTTAATAATAGTTCGCCTATTGGCCTAATCCCCGTAAGAGTCCCGCTAAATTACTTTTACTGGTAATTGAAATATCGAATTCTATTAATATATTTATAACGTTAAAAGTATAGACTTTATATAAGAAGCCTTTATTTATAGCTATGATAATTATATTATAGTTCTATTCGGTATTGGTTTAAACTCCTCCCCCCTTTACCATATCGACCTATTTAATATTATGTACCGCTATATAAATTATTACTCCTAATACTACTATTACTATTCCGGGCTATATATTTATACGGTCCTAAATGCGTTATAATTCTATATCTACCCTTAATATAATTAGTACGCCTACCCCCAATAATATTAGTAGTAGTACTAGTACTAATTTAATACGTAGAGGCCGTCGTTATAAATGTAATAGACTTTTAGAATTTAAGGATTAACTTCGCGAATATAATACGGATAATTCTATAATCGATAATAGTAATCTATTTAAATTTATTATTAAGTAACTTACTCGCTTCTACGCTAGTTACTATTAATAATAATAACTACGCAGGCGATACATCCTATTATTAAACCTTTATTAACGGAGAGAGTAGCTAGTACGTACTTTATAGCTTTATTTTAATAATAGGGGTATAAGAGGCTAGTTAGACTCTGTCAATTAATCCTCGAATTCCCTCTATTATTAATATTATTAAAATAGAGAAAAATATTAAAAAAAAATATAGAAAAAAAACGGATTATCCAAATTATTTCCCTTTATCGTTATATACAGTAATATTATAATATATAGATTGAAAAATATAGTATTATAATATTAATATATTTCGCAATATTATATACGGATTATTTATACCCCTAATTGAAATTTTCGTAGTAATAGGAATTTAGTAATTTATACGGTTGCTAAAACTCTTAAGTATAGCATATTATTTTAATAATTACTTCGTAGAATATACAAGCCCTTAATAATAACCGTTATATTAATCGCTAAACTTATACGTTTAGCGAGCAATTTTAGCGGTTATTATAAAAGGTCTATATATTCTACAAAATAATCGCTAAGATAGTATGCTATACTTAAGACTTTTAGCGACCTCTATAGTGTATATTTGAATTCGATCTAATTGACTAATTAGGAGCCTCCCTTAGATTAATAAGCCCTATAGATTCAACATGCCTTGTTAAGTCAATATGCCCTATCTGACTTACAAGGCTTTATAACCTTAGTAAGGCTAATAAGGCCTGTTCCCCTGCAGGTTTTCCCGCTACGGTAATAGCGCGCATAGCTATACTCGTATAAAATCCTAGATAATCGAAGCATCTGTGAGCTCCGGGCTGCTAGGCCGGGGCTCCACAAATATGACCGTTGATCTTCTTGTCATAGAAGGATATAGGTGGAATAGTGATAGCGGCGCTGGCCGGGAGGGCTGCGATGGGTGGGAAATGCATGTTCTCCACAATAGGCTGGCTGGCGGGGTGCAAGTCACCGATGGGACCAAAGTGGTGAGCCTCGTTGACGGGGTGAACCGCGTTGACGGGGTGAACCGCGTTGAAGTTGTGAGCCTCGTTGAAGTTGTGAGCTCCGTTGCAGTTGTGAGCCTCGTTGGAGTTGTGAACCCCGCGGCAGTACTTGCCCGAGCAAGTGTATTCGCCCCTGGCGAGGCACTCGTTGACCAAGGCCCGCATGGCCTTTCTCATGTAAAATGCGAGATGCTCGAGTAATACCCGAGTTGATGAAGTCATTGACTGCGGAAACTGCGGCAACGACTGGAGTGGCCTTGCTACCTGTAGGGAAATCTGTGGGAGGCAATGGGGGATCAAACGTTTTATCGTATATAACACAGTCCACATGTAAGATTCTGTCACGATCATTTTCTATGCCTAGCTGTCACGGATATGCACAAAAAAAACAAAAAAGAAAGCATGGAAAAAACATGGAATTTGATGTTTGTGGGGGATACAGAGGTGAATCTATCGTGTAGTGGACGGTAAAGACCAGACGGTACCTCTACCATCAAAGATTTCGAGGCAAGCCTTGATCCATCTTCCAGTCGTAGTTTGAAACTCCTGCCATTTCCCCCCCTACCAACATCTCTATCCCCGGTCTCTCGTTACCGAAGCTCCCTACAAGTTCTGCCTGGACTGCCGATAATCGGCAGACCGCTGCCTGCACGCAGCGCAGACAGTGTTGGGTAGGGCGACGACCCCACAATACCTGCCTGAGCAGGTGTACTCGCCTCTCATAAGGCGATCGGTGACAAGGGCGCGGGTGGCCTTGTTCATATAGTATGCAAGATGGTCGAAACAACGGTGTGCGCCGGGCTGCTAGGCCGGCTGGCCACAGAGGATACCGTTGCGAGGGACCTTGTCGCAAATTGAGATATCGGAGGCAAGAACGACGGGTGCGCTGCCGTCCGGGACCGGAACGGCGACCTGAGCTGGGATAGTGTGGTAGATGGCCTGGCCAGAGGCGGGAGAAGGAGTAGCCTGATAGATGCTGTCGATGGCCTGGCCAGAGGCGGGAGAAGGAGTAGCCTGATAGATGCTGTCGATGGCCTGGCCAGAGGCGGGAGAAGGAGTAGCCTGATAGATGCTGTCGATGGCCTGGCCAGAGGCCGGAGAAGGAGCCTGATAGATGCTGTCGATGGCCTGGCCAGAGGCCGGAGGAGTAGCCTGATAGATGCTGTCGATGGCCTGGCCAGAGGCGGGAGAAGGAGCCTGATAGATGCTGTCGATGGCCTGGCCAGAGGCCGCAGGAGTATCCTGGTGGATGCTGTTGATGGCCAGGCCAGAGGCAGGAGTGGTAGCCTCCAAGATGCTGTCGATGGCCTGGCCAGAGGCCGGAGGAGTAGCCTGATAGATGCTGTCGATGGCCTGGCCAGAGGCCGCAGGAGTAGCCTGGTGGATGTTGTTGATGGCCTGGCCAGAGGCAGGAGTGGTAGCCTCCAAGATGCTATCCATTGTGGTTTCGATCGCATTACCCTGGTTGACGAGATCCATAGGGCGGCGGACATTGGCGCTTTTGCCGCCGTCGCCGCGCATGGTTGACGGATGGGGCGCCATGTTGATTGTGTTGTTTGTGTGGGAGGTCAACTGCTGGAGAGATGATTGAGCGGTTGCTGTTGATGGGATTTTTGCCTTTTGACTGCCGAGTCGCTCGAGGTGACTGCCCGGGTAAGTCGCGAGGATGTGAGCCTGACGGAGAAAAAGGTAAGGGTAACCCCCCGGAATGTGCAATTTTATGCGTGTTCCGTGTGTTCTTAATTACCAGACTCAGGAACAGTGAATGCAACTGGGACTTTTGAGATCATATTATCCCGCTATTCAGCTCCTATTGTTCCTATTGTGTGTTTGTTGGCCTCCTTGGCTGAGATGAGACGGAAGCTCAAAACCCACTTCTGTCCGGACAACTCGTGATCTTGTTGGTTGACGGGGACCCCGATAGCTTATCGGGCAAAGACTTCTACCCTTCACTCCTCCTCTGCTGGCCGGTCTCTTGCCTGCCAGTGTGGAAGCTTCCTGCTGCGCCAAGGATCCCGTTGTGTGAGTTGATTTCGTTGCATGTGGTGGCAGTCAAGGTGTGGATTGTACAATTGAAGTCAAGCACTGACCATCTCTGATACCACTTCGGACGAAAGTTTGAAGCAAGGCCTTGTGAGAAACATGTGAAAGTTTGGTACCAAGACGACATGAAATCTTTGGTTGCCGAGTGCTAGCCATTGGGAGCGGACAGGCAGTTGATGAATGGCTTCAGGGTGTTGCGAATGTAGACGAGTTGTAAACAATTCCACGGAGCAAGGAGACTCGCTCACTCGCAAGATACATCTACTGACAGAACCAAACCTTCCACATCTCTTGATACCTGGAGGTATATACGCTAGACTCTTCGAAAGGAGATATCATCAACCATCGGTTCAACATAACCATTGCTTGCATGTATCCAGCACCAATCCTCACTTCGCACCTCTTGGTTACTGGGGGCTCCGGGTGCCAAGCTTCCATTCTTTGTCCGTTGCAACTTGACTTGATGACTTCCATTGTAGGGGGCGGCACCTGGCGATGGAGGTATTGAGACGACAATCCATTGTAGTTCGTATGTGGTTCCTCTCGGCGAGTAGGTGGCGGAGGCACCGAGGCCAGCGGATGCCATCTTGCGGAGTGCATGGTAACTCTTTCAACAGCGACGGGGAAGGAAACCAATTCTGCCAATACCTCCGCCTACAAACACAATGGAAGGGGGACAGACCCCGGGAGAGTTTGTCCGTCATTGCGATTCCGAGGTAATGGTACTCCATGGAAGAGTGCCGTCGGCCGTCCAAGGGGCGTCGTACGTTCTCCGCGCCCTAGGGAGAGGACCATACGGAGAACGTTTTGAGGACCGACGAGAAGTCCTTATTCCGGCTCCAGCCTTGCGGCTGGAGCAAGAACAGACCGGATTGGCTCTTCCTGAGCGTTGGGCGGACGACAGGAACGGCGACAGCTTTGTAGTAGCTGGTAGGGCTCTCCACGGCAGGATCCAGCAAAACTTGAAGAGGGACAGTGTAGCAGCACGGGAAGAGGAGGTTCTTGCGAAAAGCTGTCTGAATTCCTAATCCATAATGGCTCCGGAAACGAGCAGCTGGGTTCGGGAGGCTCCGGACGAAGTTGGCTCACTTGAGGGACAAGAGGGGAGTTTGGAACAAGAAGCTTGAGGTCACGGTTGAGGAGCGCCCTGCGGATCTTGACATCTTGACGGTAGCCGTATGTCCTCAACGAAGGACAAATCTGGACAGAAACGTCATCCACCAAGCGAAAGGGCTGGCTGTTGCCATGTGATCGAGAGAAAAAGAAGTTCAGAAATCGGAGTGTCCTGTCCGTCTTATAGGAGCTGCGCCAGACAACTTTGGGGGACAGCGACGAACAAGGGGAGTCGCTGGACTCCTTTGCATGGCCGAGCAAACTGCATGACGTGAGTTGCCTGCGAGGGATGGGATTCAAGCATGGAGACAGTACATGGGGCAGTAGCAATCAAGACTGACACTTGCTTGCACATCGGGAGGTACGCACACAGGACATCGCAGCTGCCGCGAGATTGCATGCAACACCATTGCAATTGATGTTCAGATTGACATTGGAGTAGGAAACTATGGGGAAGGCATGGACGTAGGAGGCAAGTGCTGTGGATGATAGAAACAAAACATGACAAAGAACTTCTTCGCCTTGTTATCACTTTCCGTTGTTGACATCCCATGATCTTGTTGTGTCAAGCTGCCGGGTTCCCTTTTTGTGGCATTCAGCGGGTGAGTGCGGTGCTGTCGCCAGTGTTAGTGGAGACGGATCAGGAAGGTGGGGTCAGTTGCAAACGCACGGCTTAGATGGTGCACTATCAACATAATGGCAAAGACATGCACAGATCATGATAGCACAGTACCAGCAAACCATTCGGGCCATCATCGCTTGCCGTCCCTGAAGAGCGACACCAACAGTTACTGCAGCTGCTTGCTTGCTCGCTTGGCAGGCATCAGACATGTCGCCGACAATCGCACCTTTCTTGTTTTGGGGAGAAGGAGATGCAAAATACAAGCAGAAACGGCTCCTCCGACAAGGGAAGGCATCACCGCAAGAATTCTTTCATAAACGTCACGGGGGTCGGGGAGGAACAGAGGAAGTGAAAATTAGGCAAGAGGAACTTCATTTCAACTCCACATCATGGTAGAAACCAGACTCCGATCCAGGGATCGTCTTTTCCTTGCCAAAAGCAATATTCTCTTCCCTCGAAACAGTCCCTCGAAGCGCCCACCCAGTCCTGGCTTCCCTCACGCTGCCCAGGTTAGTATACGCCATGTCCAGAGGGAGTGCCGTCTACCACCTCCGTGACCCTTGGCCTTGCTCTCCGTGAACGTTTTTGCCAAGACTCAGCTTCTCAACAACTTGCAAGAACCGGCAGTTGCATTGTGAGCGGGCTCGGGAGCACACAAACCAGCACCCAGGCTGTCGGCCGGGGTAGGAGTAGACGTCGGAGTCAACAAGACCGCAGTGGTGGAAAGTTGTTGCTGGGTTGAGGTCTGAGCAGCATTGTGGACGACGGCCGGGGCAGCGAGCGGAACGCTTTCCGGGGCCAACGGAAGCATCGGCTGAGCGACACCAACGGCGGGGGCTTTACCTGAAGCCTGAACTGACTCCAGAGCAGAAAGGTCTACAGCGGGCGAGTCAGGAAGGGTTGAGACATCGCCGAAGCTGGGAGACACGACCGGAGAAGAGTGTCCTGGGCCGCCGCTGAACAAAGAGGTAGTGGTGTTGTCGTCAAGACCGAAGTCGTCTGAATAGATGTTGTTGTTGCCAGAGATCAAGAGATTCGGGTGAAGCATGGAGCTCGGAGGCACGTTAGTGTCGTTGAAGACGCGGGTCGCGCTGTCGATGCCACTCTCCTTCTTTTGGCCGATGTGAACTGCCGACATACGATCGCGGGAACGCTGAAGGGGAGGAAGGCAAAGGTGCTGGTGGTAAGTCGACTCCAGCTTGCGCCTTAAACAAAGGGAGCGGTGGAACGGGTCCAACCATGAGCTGCGGATGTTGGTGGCAGAAGACGACATGTCGACAACCCTTCCCTTTTTCTTGAGTGGCGTAAATGTCGATGCTCTCCTTAGCGCAAGGCGGTAGCAATACTTTGAAAATTGCTGATACTTTGTTCTGTTGACTGCGGAAAATAAATAGTCACGGAGGAAGCTGGATCATCCTAATTAACCGGTCCCATTGCGCTGGTAAGCATGGCAACGCAAGAGACGCGAGGTGAATGAGCTGGTGAACCTGACTGTCAGAGGATCGGACGACGGAAGGGCGACCTTGAACATCTTACAAGAAATTGCTGGTATATAACCGATATCCCGATGTAAACAAGACCTCTATTTTGTACAGAGTGGGGGTCTTGTAGATCAACTCATGGGTGGGTTGCTTGGCAAAACCCAGGTTGCTTTCGAAGAATCTCTCAGATCGGTGTATCAGCATGACAGTGAACCGGAAGACGATAATGCTTGGCTCTCCTTCCTTTTGCCTGCAACCTTCGTCTTATATTACACTCCGTCTTTCTTCCACTGCTTTCTTCTTTTAGTCCACTCCTGATGCAAGAACAGCGAGAACAAGAAGACGCATCTTCCCATAAGGATGGGAACAGAGGCAGGAGAAGAGCCCTAGGGCGAGGACTGGGGTTAGATGGGAAAGAGCGCTCCAAATTGTAATGTAGTCGTGGGAAGGTAGCTCTAGATGTAGTGGTACACTTGTCTTTTAGTGGAGGCAAGAATCACCCTGCAACAAAACAAAACAAATCAAATCGAAGTATCGAACGAACCCAAACTTCTGTTTCCAGTTCCACTTCTCATTCTTGTCTTGAACGAAACGTTTACTTTGACAGAAGTACCACCTTTATTACGAACTACAGTGTACGAGCAGCCTATCCGAAACTACAGCGCCATGGCGACAGACAGAGCATCAGGTCGTCAGCAATTTGCTGAGAATGCGGCCGAGAATCCTTCAGGAGTGCACGAGGTAGGACCACCCTCCCATCATTCGATACACATACCAATAAGCACAGGCTTACACGTCTCTTCTTCCAAGCAGCACACGACTCCAAGCCATGACGCCGAGCACAATTTCACACCCGATGCGGAAGACATGCCAGCAGCACAAGGAATGAATCAACCCCCCCCTTCCAGCGTCGAAGGTCCTGGAGGTGCTCCAATTATGCAATTACCACGAGTTAATCCGTCACCGGCTGTTCGTCAGTACCATGCCAATATGGTCACACATCACCAGGCTAGCTTCGAATCCGGCCGATCTATCCCCTTCAATACCAGCATCAATGTTCCGCCGTCTTCCTCTGCTTCTCATCCGCTTGGCAACGTATCCGTGGCTCTCGGTCCGGCTATGCCTGGTCAATTTTCCCATCCACTCGCCTTTCCTACTGGTCAACATGCCCATCCACTTGCCTCCTCTACTGGCCAATTTTCCCATCCAGTCGCCTTTCCTACTGGTCAACATGCCCATCCACTTGCCCCTACTGGTCAATTTTCCCATCCAGTCGCCTTTCCTACTGGTCAACCTTCCCATCCTGTCGCCTCTATTGCCAATCAGTCTGTCGCTGGAACCAGCACCAGTAATCCCGGCTCTACTCCCGGTATCTCAAAACTCGCTCTCGGCGTTCCGGTAGGCCCTCCTATCATTTCCGAGGACATTTGTTCCGGACTGGACAACAAGGGCGACTGCAACTCCCGCGTCTAGCAACCGGGTGCGAGCCGCTGCTGGTATCATATCGACAGGAACAAAAGAAGTGAGGACCTCAAACGGGATGTCGAGGCGCGCCACAGTTTGGGAATTTGGTGCTGCACCCGTTGTTACAGAAATGACGTCAACGACAAGAACACGCGTTGTTTAGATTGCCGTTCGATCACCAACGGGTGGAGGAAACGCAATAGGGCCGCCGCTAGCCATGCTAGCATTCTTTGGATGCCCGCCCAGAACCAGGAAAGTGGAGAGAACGATGCAGAGTATCCAGTTGAGGGGGCGTCGAACTCTAACTATGTCAACAATGGAGGAGCAATGATGCATCCATACGGCCCCGGCAATCACAACCCTTTGGGCATCGACAGTTCAAATACTCCGATCACAATGCCAGGGATTCCGCAGGTCCAACTCCCGAGCAACTTCCGCTACAGCCCTTACATGTATGCTTTTCAACACTCTCACACGGCTGGAGACTCAATGGATAGTTCCTCCCGCGGATCAGGGTATAACAATCTGCCCTCCAACTTTCAGGACAGTTTCTACAACCCATTGCACCCGTTCGGCCAGATAGCCGCACCCACTCTGGCCCAAGGTGCTTCTGACAATGCATCCTCAACTGCTGGCATTCCTGCTCATTCATCCAATTCAACACAACAAAGCGAGGACCAAAATCAACGGAACAACTGCTACGATGGACATGGTTCGCAGTAGCGTGAATTGAATGTTCAAGGCCGCTGGGAAAGGGAAGGGAAGGATGTTCAAAGTGAGGAAACTGTGTACGGGACATGAAAGAAGCGAGAAAAAACCAAAAACAAAAACACGTTTCAAGGAGGAAGAAGGATGTTGCTCATTCAGATTCAGATGTCAGAGTAGTTTAGAAGAGATTTCAGGGAACAAGCGAAGTTCCCTATAGCGTTGGAAAACAAAAGATAGACATGAACACTCGTTAGGATTGACGATAGAAGTATCACACTCAAGCAACATTCTCTCTTTACCTTACACATTCGAGTTCTTAAGGTCCCAGAGACTCCATATGAATATGCTCTTCTTCCTGTTAAGATCCCAAAGACACCACATCACCTGAGTATTGTGGGTGTTGATAGGCTTTTCGGTGACTCGGTGTTTTTCATTCAATCTTCCGGATTTTTCTGGTCGGGATGCTAGGACCAAAAAAGGTAAAGTCTACAACTCACTCGAGGCCATGTGGTGGTGTCTCATGGCTATCTCTGGTGGATTTTACCACGGTGGGAACAGGTAGAACAGCTTTTGGGAGATACGATCTCGAAAAGACAAAAGTAAGTTGAGCGGTTGGGCCTGAAGGAAGGCGAGTAGGCAGACAGGAAGGGGGATGACTGATGAACTCGATATCTGGAAGGGATCCTATGCAACGAAGTCACCGGAAGGGAGGACTGTTATGTGGCTACTATATCGGGGCCTTTCCCACACTCAAAACTGCTAAACTCCATACAACTTCCCATCCTCGATATCTAGGGCCCCCTCGGGAGGGAATGTTTCAGCGAATTCGAAGGCCGAACCTGTCGATTCCAGCCCACCCATAGGGAGTTCTCCTTCGTAACTCCTCCTTACAAACTTATCAAGCTAATCATCCTCTCCCTCTGTTTGACACCTACTCAGGAACAGATCGTCCAACTCAAAGGACTTTTCTGTGTCCCATTGACGTCGTCGCCTGATCGTTCGTCTCGCTGGCATTTCATCCTCGTGCCCCAGCGACCTCTTTCTTGTGCCCTATTACTTGTTTATGCCCCATTATTACCAGTCTTGGCACGTTATTTTGAAGTAAAATAGCATTTACACAATAAATTCCAATGTCTTACACCTACATGAAAAAAAGGCAGCGATATTCAACGATATAGTTTTATATGGAGATTTCTATAGTATACAATGTTTTGCACATAGGATAGTTCTATAACATTCATTTATACTACGAAAGATAATAGTACTAGCTATAAACAACTGGAAAGTAAAGTAATCTCGTAATGCTTAGTATAGTATTTACCTCTACGAAAGTATCGTTATTAGAGAAGCTTCCCCACTCCTCCTCATCGTCGTCGGCTAGACTAGCAATGGGCGCATTTAATTCCCACGGCGGCGCTATCTTTAGAGCCTTATAGGCAATACGCGTAGTATTGTGAGGCTTCAAGGAGGTTAGCAAATACTTCTAGTAATTAATACGATTAATATTTACGTACGTACAATTAATTCTAATTTATTCTAGTATTTATAATTAGTCTGGTTGTAAAGAGGGAATTGAAAGAAGGTTATAAAGCTCAAAATTACTAAGTCTAAAGAAGGGGGTCGTATACAAATGGGTGAATAGGGGATCCACTAATTAATTGGGCCTAGTATTGTCATATATAGAAAGGGTGTAGTACAATTACTATCTGACTATATTAAAAGGTTGAAAAAAATAATCTACACGTTAAACCCTAACCCGAATGGGGCACGATTTAGGAATGGGGCACAAGAAAGAGGTCGCTGGGGCACGAGGATAAAATGCCGTCTCGCTACTACCTCCGGGTGATGACAGTGTATGTCATCCCCTGTCTCTCTTGCACTGTGCTGATGGAGTTGACGAAAAGAGAAGAGCTTCTAGGCTTCGAAGGCTTGTCGGCTTGGCTCACAGCTTTTCGTGTGCGACCCCGGTGCTGGACTGGACTGGCCGAGCCGCCGAGGTAGTCGTCTTGGACCGAAGTTTTTTGGACGTTGTCGTTCTGGACAATTGCGGGTCGTGAGGGAACTGCTTGCTCGGCATGTACTGCGCATGCGAGTTTTGGACAGGGAAAGAGTGCATGAGATGCATTTTCTGAAGCTGCGGGCTTTGCAGGAAAGCGCACCTCGCGTTCTTTTCAACTCCCCAACCCAATATCCCACCACGGATAATGGTTCCCTTCCAGTTGGGACCAGCCGCCGCCTTAATGTTACCGCCGATGGTGCCGGCAGCGACAACAGTCGACACCGGGCTACCTTGGCTTGTTCCGGGGAAGACAACCGCCACACCTTCACCATGGGTAATCGAATCATGAACAACTTGGCCTTCTGAGAACTCGAACATCCCACCGGCCCTACCTATTCATACTCTCTTAGTTCTCTATCAGACGAGTCGACATCTTCCTCCCACTGAGGAGAGGTCTCTTGCTCTGATTCTGGACCTCCTCCAACCAACCGGCAATTACTGGAAACTCCATGGCTATTATCCGACCTGGACATTGCACCCAAGCCACTGGGATCTAATTTGCGAAAGAAAATTCAAGACTCCAAACCGCACCCAAAAGACATGGAGAACGAACCTGGTTGTTTGGTGATATCATGTCACTTTCAAGGAAACAACACTCGAGGACAGAGACGATGGAAGAAGGAGAGTTGCAATTGATAAGGAAGAAAGTTACGAACAAGTAGAGGCAGCCATGATACTAGATGTACCTGCCTCAGAGCTACATGTATCAACCCCAGATTATTCTGCAATATGTGCCAACCTGGAGGTAGGACCCTGCGGTGAGTCCATTCCCCAATCCTCCTGCATTTGCCCAACCCTCCACAGCCCATCAGCCCTAACGAACCTCTTCCGTTCTTCCGATTAGATACCTGTAACGTGCAGACCCTGGTTTTCTCATCTTCCTCCGCGCAAGCAGTCTTCCTGATGATTGCTGTTAACCCTTCTTTGCCGCTATAGGGATTCGGTGCAGGGATTCGATGTTTCAGGACGTCAACAGCAGGCTCGTTCCAAGACGACGCGAATCCTACTGCGATAGTGTAGGTGGCGCTCGGAGAAGCTTCGGGCATGGGAAGAGTTCTCTTTCCGTCTTTAAGGAGCTCCCTGTCCGGCATCTCCGTCGGACTGCTGAGGGGGAGGATTGGCCTGCATGATAGAACCGCTGTTGACGGGACCATGATCGTTCTCCCGATCAACGTCCTGGATCTGTGCGGTGGTTTGATCGACTCCGGCCTCCAACTCCTCGTGCAACTGGCCTCCCATCAGACCGAGGGTGCCCACCCACTGCGGATGGTCTTCCTGCTCCTGACTCTTGGTTTTCTCAACCCAAGCAAGAACCGATGCGAAATACTGCGTCCAGTCCTCGGCGGCCTTCTTGGCACGCTGGCCACACGCGGGGCAAACAGTGTTGGGAGTGCCAACCGGCGCGTCGTAGCGTCTAGTGCAAACGTACTCTCCTTGGACATGGAGGGATACGATCCACTCCCGCTTCGCCCTACTGAGCTTCCTTGGCAAGTGCTCGAAGCACATACGAGCCCCGGGCTGCTAGGCCAGGACTCTGCAGCCTTCGTGCTTGCAAACATCGGTAGATGCCCAAACGAGAGGTGGTACAGCAACCACTGGGTCGGGACCAGGGTTGTCGCCCTCGGAAACGGAAGCGGCACTCGCAGAACCGATAGAGGACTCGGCACTCGCAGAACCGACAGAAGACTCGGCACTTGCAGAACTGAGAGAGGAATCCTCGGCCCATGACATGGGAGTCGGGCGGTTGGCCGAATCCAGCATGCTCAGGGCATGCGCGGTCAACGTTTGCGGATGATTGGCCGATGTCGTAGCCTGGTGATCATTCGACGCCACTGCCTGATGACTGACGGGACTGGCTTGCTCAGGGATGTGAGGATCCAGGACTTCGTCGCAAAGGTGATGGTGGAAGCTGGCTTGCCGTCTGGCGGCGACGGCCCTGTCGATGGCTGAAGGGGCATGTTGGCGCTCAATACGGTGATGGACCGAGCGAGGAAGAGGGCCGAGCGCCGGTGAGTGCGGGCGAGCGCCGGCGGCCTTTTGGCAGGGTGGCATGGCGATGATGTTTATTGGCGTTGGAATGACAATTACAATTTCTCGTGTGCGAGGATGATTGTGCTTGTGCTGTTGTTTCAAAAATCCAGAGATGCAGTTGCGGCTAGCATGTGCGGGGAAAGAGTTGAGTTGCTCGACTTGAGTAGAGGAGATATATACTTTATACCTGGGTGCATTCCAGGTTTATAGGATATTGCAACCTGAGGAAAATGTGCTGTCACCTTGACCCATTCACTCGACAGATTGTCCGGTCGAAACCTTAAAAATTCTTCGCGGCAGAGAACCAAGAAAGCCCAAAAGCAGCCGGACCGAAGATAAACCTCATCGGCTTAGTAAGGTAGGTACCTGTAATATCATATCACGGGCGAAGAAACAACACTCGAGGACGGGATTTGTTAACGGATGGGAGTTGCCATTGTAAAGAAAGCTACCTCTACGAACAAGCAGCTACTACACTACCTAGTAGCTACATGAACCAAGGTACGATCAATGTCAGTTCGTTCTATAAACTTTCGATACATCCATCCACCACCTTTTATGACCGCTAATCAGATATTGATCGAGGTTGAACACAGATCTAGATGTAGCAAGACTTCCTTGTACCATCCTGATAACCGACTTACTCCCACTCCGGCTCCCAGTATCCCTCCAGATCACGTGGATCCCCCGAGAATTCCACCTCCTGCCTCCGGTTGCCTTTGAGATAATTGAAAGTATTCTTAAGCGCTCGCATATGGTGAGGAAAAACGTCCCTGGTGGGATTGCTAGCGTACCGGCTGAATACGGCGACGGTTTGTGCAATATCTCTGGCATTAAGCATGATGTGCATCAACGATCCGGCAGCTAACTGAAGGCGTGTCACTTTGGCCACGTTGGCTTGAGGTTGCCGGTTCATGCTCAGAGGCTGAGTAGTGAAGAGAGAACGAGGCCCGGCAAATTGCTGAATGGCTGGTGAAGTGGCCTGGGAATGGGTCGGAGGCACTCGCTGATGATTGATCGGGCCGACCGGTTGGTGAGTGAGAGCCGGGTGAGTGAGAGCCGGGTGAGTGAGAGCCGGCACTGCAATGTCCGGTTGAGGGATGACCGGGGTTGAGGGCAAAGAAATGGGAATGGCCGGAGGCAACTGAGCGTCAGGGGGAACAGCTGACTGATGTAAAGCCGGATGGGTCGACTCAACGGTAGCGGTGAAGGCTGCCTGATGGTGGTGGATAGTGGCCCGCTGAGAAAGGGCGTCAGCAATTGCTTGCATCGACTGAGCCAAAGAGGCACCCAAAGGTATAGCGCCAAATTCGTCGTTCGCGGCTAAATTATAATCACGAGCACGCCTTCTGAGGGCGACGGCCCTGAGGACGACCATGAGAAGATCTTGGTGCTTAAGCCGATGATTGTATGTGAGCGGGCGAGGGTAACTGCTGTGAGCTGGGGGCTGGGGGCGAGTGCCGGCAGCCGTTTGATCTGGTTCCATGGCGCCGGAAATGCTGATTGAGGAAACATCGTCTTCCGGGGCGCCCGGCAGAAACTACTGAAGCGCAGCTGTTATAGGTCTAGGATAGATTCCTAATCCGTAAATATTAGAATTAGAATTTTAATCTATTTTAAGGTATAAGCATTTGGTCGCGTTGCAAAGCTAGATTCTTAATCTATTTAAGGTATAAGCATTTGGTCGCGTTACAAGGCTGGATTCTTAATCTATTAAGGTATAAGCATTTGGTCGCGTTTTAAGGCTGGATTCTCAATCTATCAAGGTATAAGCATTTAGTCGCGTTTTAAAACTGGATTCTTAATCTATTAAAGTATAAGCATTTGGTCGCGTTTTAAAACTGGATTCTCAATCTATTAAGGTATAAGCATTTGGTCGCGTTTTAAAGCTGGATCTTTAATCTATTAAGGTATAAGCATTTGGCCGCGTTTTAGAGCTAGATTTAATATCTATAAATTTTAAGTTTCAATTAATTATTTTATAATAAAAGCTAGTATAAATATTAATTATTAAAATAAAAATTAGTAAATCTTATTTATATTTTTCTTCTTTTTACTTTTTTCCTTTATTATTATAATTATTATAAGTTTTTTCGAGGTTTTTTTTTTATAAAAGAATTTATTTTTAATTTATTCTCTCTTCTTTTTCTTTCTTCTTTTTTTTTTTTTTTTTTTTTTTTTTTTTTTTTTTTTTTTTTTTTTTTTTTTTTTTTTTTTTTTTTTTTTTTTTTTTTTTTTTTT